>VDFB02109451.1:0-10332 GCA_007258455.2 Sequoia sempervirens
TCCCCACCCAAGATTGCTTGTCGTCAAGCAATCACAATTAAAAACATCTTTTCCCTTCAATCGTTATAGCTCTCCCAGTCAAGAGACAGTTTGACCAGCAAAATTTTAACTAATCTTTAAGCATAAGATACCATGGAGGAACCTTGTTCAAAGATACATCAGGAATGACGCTAACACAAGGAAGTACTTAATGAAGCATGCATAAAATCATGTAGTATATGCCGGAACACATGCGGCTTACAAAGTGCACACATAAGTCATAAAGTGAGAATGCACGCAAGTCACAAGTCATACACATGAATACAAGTAAGACACATGAATACTAGTCATGGAATACGCATGATCATACGTAAATCATAAAGTAAGCCACAAGGTATATTCAAAAGTCATAGTAGGCACTTGGATATATTTGAATACACAGAGATCACGCGATATACACTGGAATGCATTTGAATACATAAGTCACACTTGAATACACTTAGGGTATGAATCATAGTCATATACTTAATAATGTACACATAAGTCATGAAGCAATCACTCAAGGCATGGATCATACACTTGAATACAAGGCAAGTGTCACAAATATCTATACACGTAGGTCTTGAATTGCATTTGAATACACATCAAACACCGGCATACATGAGGAGAGTTTTCATGGAGTAAATATGTTGAAAACATTTAAGATATAAGCAAACATCTAGATATACAAAAGAAATGAAGCATATCATAAACTCATGAAACATATGCATGGAGTATTTGTAATACATTTGATGTAAGCAGTAACTTCATGGAGTCATGTAGTATACATATAAGCATGAATCATTCACATGAGAATAGATGATGACTCATCGGCCATAGAAATACATGTAGGGATGCACGTTGGCAAGATCATATCAATGAATACACATGAGATATGTAGATCATAACACAAAGTACAAACCAGCCTTCAACATGAGGACACATATCAATTAAGAAGTAGATGAAGCATGATGTATACACATGAAGCATACATATAGGAATTTACACACTTAGAGCAGGAAGCATTCAGTCATTACATAAGACATGAATATGTAGAACATTCACGTACACTCAATTTTACTTCTATGCATGGAATAGAAGCATATCATGCATTCAATACACAATATGAAGCATTCATTCGAATATACATAAAGCACAAAATGATCATACATGTAGAGCATAGGTATAAGAATGCTCGTAGATACACTCAACAAATACATATAAGGCATGAATTATGCAACACAATGTATACATTTAAGAACAGAATAGTCATGTATTAGAGTCCATCAGTCATGAAGTGGACAAGTAAGATGCTAAGCATGTCCATATATACCATGAAACATAACATCCTAAGATCATGAAGTATATGCACGAGTGCATGAAGTCACAAAACATACGTATACACTTGAATACAAGTCACAGCAAATACAAGGTCATAGAGTACACACTTGAATTCAAGGTCACAAGGTATACATATACAAGTCATAGAGTATACACTCGAATACATATACAAGTCATGGAGTATACACTCGAATACATATACAAGTCATGGAGTATACATTTGAATACAACTTCAAGGTCATAGAGTATGCACTCAAATACGAATACAAGACATAAAGTATACACTCAAATACGAATACAATCATGCAGTATACACTTGAATACAATTGCAAAGTCATAGAGTATACACTCAAATACAAATGCACTCGAGTGAAGTATATTGTCAGACAATTGGGAAGGGGATTCGGTGCATCCCATACTACACCATGGACCCCCATCCGAAGGTCATCAAGTATACACATGAGTATGAAGCATACACGTGAATACACGTAATACACAAAGTATTCACATGAACATATGTTACAAAGAATACATATAAGTCACAAGGTAAACCTTTAAATATACTTGAATACACGTACATTATCTCAAGTACACACCGAAATACATGTAAGTCACACGTAGTATACATAGGATGGCATGAACATGCTCTAATACCACTTGTAATGTCCCCTTATTAGAGACATAAAAATGCACACACAAAGTTCCTTGTTCATGATTAAATTAAATCATTCCAGATTGCACATTTTAAGAATATGACAAATGAAATACATTATCATCTTGGGCATAAACTAACTTGATCATATATGACCTATTACTCCCTAGCGGAATAGATCCTCGCCTCATTCCTTTTCCTAACCTCGTTGGATGGAAGATTTACTGTGCCAAGGGTGTGTGCACGATCTTGAGATGGACACCCTCAAGGGTTATTACACGTCTTGGGCTCCATCCAACATTGAACCGATTTAGCCGCCTTTCCCTCCACACACTCCCTATCCTCATTGAGCATTAGCGAAAGGGAATTTGACCCAAAGTCTATTCTCGTAGTAGTAAGGTCATCTTCACTTATTAAGACACCATAATTGTTGTAAACAATATGGCTGTGGCTGGACTGATAACATCCATTTATTTCTATATGTGGAATTCACTTACATTGTAGAGATGAACTCAATATATAGACACATATATCTATTGATTGCAAACGTGTCATTTTAATCTCTCTATGCATTCACTTGTCCTATTGAATTCACAAATCATCACATATTAGAACATTCACTATATTGATTCTAATAAGATATGAGTTAGGCATTACACTGTAACCCACTATCATAGGGACTGGGGTTCGATTATATAATCCTCAATGTTATATCAGTTGGTTGAGGGTACTTACCTCTTATTGACGCACTATACTGGGCTTTCTCAAGACGTATTCCTTGTAACCTGATGTCTCCTTTCTTCCACGTGATGATGATCTTGTATTCAAAGTGTTTTCTCAAAGAGACATTAGAGACGTTAGAGATCAATAAATTTCCGTAATAACATCTAACAAGGTCAAAGATAGTATAAATATTACATTCTTCTTAAAGGACTAGCTGTTTCCTCCTATAAAGTGTATAGGAGCACCTAAAGGAACCTACAGAGGTTTCTTAGGTAAAGAAGAAACCTAGAGGGTTAATTTTTGTTTTGTTGTCATAAGGTCATGTAGACCATTTATTTTTGAGCATAGAGGTGTTTTTGATCTTTGGGAAAGAGATTGTCAAGAGTTCAATAAGTTTAGAGGCTCATTTTGCTAAATGGTAAAAAGTTGCCAAAGATTGAAAAACACAGTGGGTTTTATAATTTTTGTTTTAGGTCATCTAAAGGCTCAACCCCAAAAGCTCAACTATTTTTGGAGCCTATATAAGGGATGACTCGACCCTGGAGCAAGGTTGGAATTTTAGTGTTATGGTGAAATCTTGAAAAATTTGATGAAACAACATTCTATGAGGCAGTTTTCTGACTTTTGCATCCAAATTGTGCTTTGATGGAGTAAACCTATTATCATTTTGTTTGTAGAATGTAGTGTGAGTATTTTGCAAGCTTTTTGTGCCATCCATTTTTTTTTTTTTTAAGTTTTCATCTTTTATTTGTAAATAGTTTGTTTTCTATTTTTTTTCTAGCCTGAAACATGCAGTTTTGAGAGAATGGAGTCCTATGGCACTTTCCCAACGTACAAATTATCGACACTTTGAGACCATTGCTAGGCTCATGGACAATATATGATAGCTTATAGGGTTTGTGAGGTACTAGAGATGCTAGCAAAGTCATGCCCTAGGCGAGCCAGGCAAGGTCCGGCTAGGGAAGACAGTGAGAAAAAGACTCATATCTTGTAGTGGTATTAAGATTTTGGACAAATTATTTTTGGTGAATTTTGTTGAGGGTCTTGGAAATGCTTGGTAATCAGGAGGAGGTTCTATCTAGTCATTTGGAGGGAGAACTTTTTGACAGTCTGAAATCAGCCTGGGAAAGCTTACAAACCCTAGCTTTTGGTTCAATTTTGTGTGTGGACAGTGTACGGGCTGTGCAGGTTTAAAACCCTAAAAATATTTAAGGTGTAGGCATGAGAAACACAAACCCTAAACAAAGAACCTAGGTCTTTGGGTGGGTTTAGGATAAAATTTCCATTTACCCGGGTAAGAGGCCTAATTGGGGCTCTAGGCTTGTAGCCTTTCTAACCCTAGGAAGGGATTTTGTGAAAGCGATGGTTAGTTGGAGTCTTGTGATGGAACAAGAACCCTAGATTGATCATCTTGAAGCTATTACAACATCTACACACCCCTGCAAGAATCAAAATTGAATGTTGAGAGGATTTGGCCTTTAGGGAAGAATAAGGGTCAATGGTGAGATAGTGGCAAGACACCAAGGTTGGCTTGGTAGAAGGAAAGCATGTTGATAGTGGGGTTGGTCAATAGGAGTAGTGGCACCTAAACCAAAGGCAGGACCACTAGGACAAGGTGGAAGAGACACCTAGGAGTTATTAGGAGCAAGGACTGTTCGAGGCATGAGGCGTTAGTGCTCATCCAGCCCTAACCTATCCTCTGCTCTCACTCACTATAAATGATTCTTCTATAATATATTTCATAAGTACATTAAACATCTTTTGGGATCTCATAGATTGAATTCTATTATACACAGTGAACGAATAGAGTCATTATTACTTATAAGACTCAATAATTGTTGCAAGCATTATTATTGGATAATCACATATAAAGCGTATATACATATATATGTATATATAATCATTACTAATTATCTTTAGACTGGGAATACTCATCTTTGCATGAGTCTGCATATCATTTATATCCATACATTAATTCTATATCCATATATGTTTATTTTATAATCATATACATTTATATATATATGTTAACAATTGTATTAAACACATCCACAATAATTATAAACAACATACCTTTGACTTATGGCTGTCATATTACTGACTGTGATTTCTTCCTCAGAATATGTTTACCTTTTTCCCTCTTCCATTTTATTAATGTAAAGACTCTCTTCTTGATATGATTATATATGATGCAGAGACTTATTCTCTCACTTTTCTTTGTAGAGTGGTCTGGGTGGATGTCTCTATCAGTAGTTATTCTCTCTATCCTTTTTCCTTTGGCTAATGAACCTTCTTTTTATGCCTATGGTGGGCTGAGGGACATACCCCTTCATAGTATGCATGTTCCCAAAAGACAGATCCATTGGTTAATGATCTAATTATCTCCTTAATCACTTAAGGGATAGTGTTTGTATGCCTTATGCTATCGTCAATTTCATTTGAGGAATATCTTTGTATTCTATAATGATATAACCCATATTTTGCAAGTCATCCCTTCTTTCATATCTACGATTCTTTGACCCTCGTTTTATCTAGTAACATAGCTGGGTAATGTTACTGTCAAGACTTCCGCCGGGAGGTATTGTTGAAAGCATTTCTATATATTTGGTTATTCCCATTTGTACTGACGATACTCATATGTACGTTGGAGACAGGTTTATTATTCATATGGGTCGTCACCTCTATACTTGTGAGTTGTGACTCTCCCTTCTGTGCACTTGCAGAATTAACTCTATTGTTGGCGATAACTATATTCTAGTATGGGTCGAACTTCCCAATTATATCGTTATCAACAATAATCCCTGCTATGTTAAACAGGTATGTGTAATGTCTTCCTCACAATGTTTGGACTATAATTTTGCAAAGCCCGCAATACTTAAAGTTGAGTATTTGCTTGTAATACGTAATGCCTTTTTGAAATTGGTTTATATATATATATATTGGGTAATTACAATTTTGATATTCTTCAGATTATATTTTATTATTCTATTTTGGATGCTTATTTTAATATTTCATATTTTTTCCAATTACGTTTCCATATTATTATAATAATATTTAGTATGTATATTTTGATGGTTTCAATATTATATTTACAATTATTTCCTTAGGTAATTTACGATGCTATGTATTTCAATGCTATAATTTTGAGGGACATGACAGTAAGGAGTTGGTGCTTAGAGTAGGCCAAGAGAAGGCTAGAGATCAGATGTGTATGCAACCATAAGTTGGATGGAGGAAGGATGATGCAATCCTAATTGGAACAGTATTTTGTCCATTGAACACAAGAGGAGTTAAGGGACAATCAATCTCTGTCAGAATAGGGGTTCCTAAATCTAATAAGTTAGATGTTTGTCAGTCTGAGAGGACAATGGCACTTCGGGCAAAGAGTCTGCAGGTAAAGACAAAGACAAAAAGTGAAGTGCATAAGAGTGTTTGGCAAGACCCAAAGGGAAAATACCAGCATGGGGAGATAGGTAGAGGAACAATTTTAGCAATCATTTGGTAAAGTTTTTGTTTGCGGTGTTCAACGACACAGGTAACACCGGTTTCATGTCCCAAGTCCAAGAACAAGGCATATATATTTTGAAGGAGCCATGGTAAGACCAAACAGGACCTTTAAATGCAAATGCGATGTTGAGTCATGGAAGGTTACATTACAAAATTTATAGGCAAAGGAGGAAGGCCGGATCTCATGGGTAGGTTTTTAAATTTGGGTGTATGGTCGAGGCACCATGGACTCCGTTTACCAAGTTTGAGTCAATTAATGATAAATTCATTAGGTGTTTTGTCTTTTTTGTCATGAATAAGGTCCATTGAGACCATTTTTATATAATTAGGGTGATTTGGGGTCATTTGAGCAAATATTGCAAAAATTGAAAAATATGTAAAAAGTTGTCAAACAAGAGATGCAAAAAATTCAAATTTGTGGAACACCAACGGTCAGTTGGAATGTAGAAGGTGGTTAGTCGGTTGTTTAGGTGGATTTTGGTTGGTTTGGGTGTATATGCCATTTTTTTGGTTGAATGAATTTGTTGGTTGAAAATTTGATTGAAAAACAATAAAAGAAACTCTTGGAATTTTGTATCTTTCTCAGAATTTTATGATAATTTCCAGTTACAAACTCCTGTACTTTCCCGTACAGGGTTTCCTTGATATCCATTGCATTGAATTATTTATTTGAGTGAGTTAACTCCAATTTTCATTTGGTTTGGTGGATTCTTGAGGATTTTTAGAGCGTTTTGTAAACAAATTTCTGAAATGGGTTTGTAAAGACAGTTTTAAGGGATTATGAACTACTAAAATAGATTTTCAACCATTCCACATATTGTAATCACTGTAACTCAGTGGAATGGGTGGTAGGAAGTAAATAAATTTTTCCATGTGGTTTCATGAGTGAGGGAGGTCGTTTGGGGTTTTGGGCATGAAGCCCTAATTGAGAAAATTGTGATTTTTAGGTGAAAATTAGTGGTTTAAGAGTGGAAATTGTGGAAATGCTTGGGGTAGAAGAATTTGATGAAATTTTAAGCTTTTTCAAACATTTCTAAAAGTGTTTTATTCCTTGGTTGGCCATAAGGAATCCTGGAGCATGGTTTTTCAATAAACCCTTGTGAAACTTGTGAAAAAGGAGGGTTTAGTAGTTAGGGGTCTTGGAGGCCATTCCACTGAGTAAATGTTGTGGAATCAGGGGTTTTGATACCTAGTGAGAGTGTTACAATTGATTTTTGTGGTTGGTGGTGTGTTTACATAAGGTTTGCTTTGTAAAAGTGGCCTAACTGGCCTTTTGGGATAACGTAGAAGTCCAATTTTGATGTTGTTAGTCCAAAGAGACCTAATGTGATTTTGTGATATCTTTGAAGACAATAATGGGTGTCTGAAAAGGTGAGGGCTTTGTGAGTTGGAAGTGATAACTGAAAGAAAAGTTCCAATAACTAGGTCTGCACACCTACAAGTGAAGTTGAGAAGTTGTGTTGGAAAACACCCTAGTTGGGGTTTGGTTGATAGGAGAGTGGTTGATAAGAGATTGAATTGTGATCTTGAGAGTAAAGGCCTCCCTGCCTTGCATCAAATATCAAGCAATCTCTTAGGATGTAGTATCAATTTAGTTTTATTATTTTGTGTTAAATTTGGGATTTCTAAGATCTAAATTAGATCATTGTATCTACAATAAGATGGAAAATGGTGTGTTCTCATTATTGCATTATATGTTATTGAAATGGTATTTTTTAATAATGAAAAATGTTTACTTTGTGATTTGAAGTCCTAGTTTTCAACATAGTTTGGTGAAGGACTTAGGGTTAGTAACGTACATCTTAGTGTTGGAGATTGAAAGAGATAGAGTGAATAGAAAAATTTGGTGCTAGAGTAAGTATGTGAAATCAATGTTGGAGAGGTTTTTACATGACATATTACAAGCCATTATGTGTTCTTGTTATGATGGGAACTAAGTTATATGTTGAGCAGTGTTTAATTTATCCTAGTTAGATGGAGGGTATAAGTAGAGTAAATTTTATTGGTGCAATTAGGATTTTGATGTATGCTATGGTCTATACAAAACAAAACATTGTCCAAATAGTGGGATTTGTTAGTCAATTTATGGCTAGTCCTAGATGAGTACATTGGGATGCAATGAAAAAGGTCTTCAAGTATTTGTTGGGTACCTTCGAGTATTCCTTATGATATCATGGTTATCCTATAGGGGACATTAATTGAAATGGTAATTCATGGATATGCAGATTTAAATCAGGTTGGATATATTGACAGTAGAAGATACACCAATTATGGATATGTTTTCACTATGTTTAGTGGTGCAACCAATTAGATTAGTAAGTGATAGAATGTGGTCACTTTATCCACTATAGAAGAAAAGTACATGGAAAAAAATCATGCTTGTAAGGAAGCCATACGCCTTAAGAGATTGTGTTTAGATGTTAGACTAGAGGCAAGAGGCATTATGGTTCATTTTGACAATCAAAATGTCATATGTTTAGAAAACAACCCAAATTTTCATGAGAGGACAAAGCATATTGATGTTTCGTACCATTTTGTTTGAGATATGATAGAGAAGGGGAAAGTGATGCTAAAAAAATTTGACACTTTGAAGAATATTGCAGACGCATTGACAAAACCTACTAACAAAAAAATGTGGTGTTATGCGTCCATGGGCCACTTAGTCCCTAGCAATTAGATAATGGTGTCAATACTCCCTTTTATCTTGCAATGTGTTTGACAAGTAGGAGAATTTTGGGAAAGGTGTCTCAACTTTGATCCTTTTGTTAAGATCACAAAAAGTGTAATTTTTGAATATAACACAAAAAACCTCAATTTCTAGGCTATAGACTTGTTTTTGGCGAAAATAAATATTCCTGGTTGTTTGAGATTGCCTACAAAGGTGCTTGTTGCATAGATATTTTTTATTACTTTAATTTTAAAAAGGGCCCAATCAACCCACTAGATCAAAAGTTACGACCTTTGAAAGTTTGCATAGAAAATATAAAAAAGTTTTTGAATGCATAAAAGCGTTGTAAAGGGGAGATACACTTGTTGACTAATTTATGATATATGTTATGCCACATCATAAGGCATCTTTGATTTAGAGATAATTCAAGGACACCAAATTTTGGGTGGTTTTAACTCATCGGTTTCTTTCTTTTTTTAATAAAAGAGGGGTAAAAATTTATTCAATCAAGAAGAAAGACATTACAATCAATGCATGTCCCCACAACAAGGACCACCAAGAAAACCCACAAGACCATACCAACACTAGTAGAAACCAAACCACAAACCCAAATCCACCTAAAAACCTTGAATATACTCCTAAAACAACAACTTCAACCTCTAGGAACAGTCCAAGGGAAGTTGCTCCCAATCATCAATATGCCAATTATCCCTATGCTCCGAAGCCCATTTTTCCAAACAATCAGCAGCCTTGTTCCTCTCTCTCAGAATATGGACAATGAAAAATGAATGAAAGGAGGATCTAATTTGGTTGATCCGATGAGCCATATAATCCAAAATCCAATTCGCCCCATCTAAAGAACCCTTATTCAGCATAGCCACCACAATTTGCGAATCAGACTCATAAATAGTAATGTGCCATCCCAATGCACAACTCCTTTCTAGAGCAAAAAGGATAGCCAAAGCCTCCATAAAGTTATTATTTTGGTACCCCTAAAAAATAAAGAAGATAAAGATGGGAGACCCCTCACTATCCTTGCCAACACCACCAACACCAGCGTCACTAGGGTTTCCCCTAGAAGAACCATCAATATTGATCTTCAAGACACCCATAGGAGGCAAACGTCATCTACCATCATGCTAAACCTTCTTAGTAGCCTATCACCTGCCAACAAAGGGTAGCCTCCATAAGCTCCCATTGACCAAACACAACTCACGCATCACCCCCACCTCAATAGCCTCCTAAGGGATATCCACCTCACACCTAGCCTGAATAGTTTCCTTAACCATGCTACAAACCCATTGTCAAACCTGGAGAGAAGACATACTCACATCATTAAAGATTCTACAATTCCTCTCTAACCAAATTTGTCATAGAATGCAAGAAGGGCCAATACCCCATGCCACCTAAAGATAAAATGTCT
>VDFB02109452.1:0-17343 GCA_007258455.2 Sequoia sempervirens
TTGATTTTCATAAGGCATTTTTTATTGTTGTTGTCTAGTTTAGGCTATATTGTCTCATTTTCAATAAGGTATTGTTGAAAATGCTATATTGTTTTAATTTTTGATAAGGTGCTATTGAGAAGAGACTATATTGTTTGTTAAAAGAAATATTATTTTGTTTATGGTTCATGTTTTGTGTGGAATCAAAATTTAAAGATTAATCATGAAAAAATTGAAATATGAAATATCATCATCAATTTCATGTGTAACTCTACTACTTATAAATTATTTAGTATATTTATAACATTCTAATCAAAATGAACCTAAAATAATAAATATGAAAAAAAAAAATTTCATCCTTGAAATTTTTAAAAATTATTACCATATTTCTATTTTTTAAAAAGATAAAAGAGACATATTTGTTGATTAAAAAAAGTTATAATTAGCGGATAGGATATATGTGTGGACTTTGGTCATAATTTTTGTTATCCTTCCCAATTTTTAAGCCTTTCGACACCTTTTCTAGGTTTTTGTTGAAACCATTATTGTTTCATTTCAAGCTTTCACTTTGTGGTGATGGTCACAACACTTTTGAACACATTGTACTCTCTGTGACTTCTTCCTTGAATAATTTCAAAAAGGTTTTGAACACATTGTATGTGGAAAATAGTGTCTCTTATTATTCCTATTATAGAGCCTATTTTTGTAACAATTCATTTTTGAGGTTGAAATAAATAAAAACTATCTTCCTAAGAAAATAAATATGAATGTTTCCTTTTCCTTTCTAAATAATTTTTTTTTTAATATATAATTCTCATTAACATGAATTCCACTCATGGTTCATATTATAATTAATTAGCATAACAAGGTGTTAAGACATCTAGAAGGATCCAAAACACCTAAAAAAATCACAATCTCATAATTAGACAAAACTAACTCCATCACATAGGGCTCACCTACATGATCCTGATGCCACTTGAATCGCATCAAAAGGATATCGTATGTGAAAGTTATGAAAGGTAGAAGTTGGGGCCAAACTAGGTATAGAGGCCAATCAGAAAGGAAAAAAAAAATCTAAAAAATGGTCAAAAGAAGCATCATGTTGAAGAGCTCATCATCATGATTTTGAAACCATTTGTTTCATTGAGAATGAAGTACATATTGCAAAGTTATGCCAAGTCAAAGTTTTAGTCAAAAGGGTTGACTAGCCAAAATGATGATGTCAGCATGCTGATGTGGCATGGTGACAAGGTAGATAGATGACATGGGCTAGTCATAGGTTGACATATGGCATCTATTCAGCAGTTTGTATAGTGATGAGGTGGTGATGGGGTGTTGATGTGGTGAATGATAGGATGACACGTGGTAGACTTCAACCAATAATCAACTTCCATGTGGCACCTTATCTCTATCTTACGTAGTTCTGTTCATTGGAGTAGTTTTATTTGCTAAAACTATATGGATGGGGTTCAACCCCTTACCCTCTCACTTCCAATTTTCATGGCCTACCAATTTGACAAAATGTGCGCTCGATGACATGATAGGAACAGGTTTGTTTTGTTGTTCAAAATATTTAAATTACCTTATTAAAGGTGGAAAGGGGTGGGGGTCAACCCTATGACCTTCCCATTGTTAAATTTCCTCTTTGCCACTCCACCATTGAATGGTATTGAGTATGAAGTGGGAATCAGTAAGTTTTAGAGAAAATCTTTCAAATGAATAACCCTATTTTCAAAGATTTAAACCCTCCAAAATTACAACCAAGTTAATCCTGATAAATCTATGAACTATATAGCCCAAATTTAAATAATTATAAGTGGCTTGTATAAAATGTGGATGATATTAAAAGATATTTTAAAGATCAAGCCCGATTATATGAAAATATAAAGGGCTTATAATAATATCAAAAAGCTATATATAGACTAAATTTAAATATTTTTAAGGGATTAAGATAATTTTTGAGAGAAAAATAAGATTTGTGAGAGGGTAATATTAAGATTAAATTTGTAAATAGGGGGGATTATCAAAGAATTTTACATGTAAAGTGATATTTTTAAATCATATGTTTATGAACCATATTAGGCAATAATTTTGTATAAAAGGGAAAATTCTCTTGGAGAGAATAATTGTATTATTGTAAAGTTATTGGAATTTTGAGAGTTTGAGAGAGAGATTAAAAGGTGTTGATTATTACACCAAAAAATGTAAAGGAGAAAGATATTGTGATAAATTCTTATGCAGGTGGAGCTTGGATATTGTAACAAGGCAATTTCATTGCTTGTCGATATTAATAAAGCAGTCTACCTTGAGAAGCGTACCTAGAGATGTAGTCCTTATTGGATGAACACCATTATCAAGCTCATGTTCATCTCTCTCTTCTTTCTTTTTATCATTTTCTCTCCTTTCTTTCATTCTTTCATTTTTAATTCCTTATGTTGATTTCTAATTGCAACATTATCGTAATTAGTCTGTTTCCTTAATTTATGTAAAAGTGAACTTAGTATATAATTTCAACAGTTAAACAACATAGTCACACAATTCTATTGGAATAGGAATAATTATAATTATGGTTAAATACATTTGAATTGTAAACCTCTAATTATAGATAAAATTGGTATCATATCTCTTAATAGGAAATTCCAAAAGTGAATGTTAACTAGGTTGAAATTAAAGCAAGGAGAAGGTGCACTTACAGAGTTCAATATTGTTATTAGAAAATGAAGGTATTTTCCACGATCAGAAATGGTAACTGAATAAAGTCCTACAGAGCTTGATGAGAAAAGTTTCTAGAAAGCATTTCTCGAAATGAAGGCTATGGTGGAAGTTCTTTTTCAAGAGAGACAAGAGAGACAAAATAAAAAGGAACTCAAGAATAGAAAGAAGAATGTAGGTGAATCCAATTCAAAATATGATAAAGATAAAGGAGTAGGAGGTGGTAGTGACCCTCCTAAACCTCCATCCCCATCTTCTTCTTCATATTATTCGTCTACTTCTTCTTCAAAGAAGAAACAACCTATATAGTCTCAAGCTAATACACCTTTGTTAAAGCTTGATGTTAAATTTGAATTTCCAACTTATAATGGATAACTAGATGCAAAAAAACTTAATAATTGGATAAAACAAATTGAATTTTATTGTAGAATTTAGAAGTTTACTGAGGAATTCTCAAAAAATCTAATTAGCAACTCTTTTCCTAGGAGGCAAAACCTTAATCTGGTGGGAGTGTATAACTCAGGAAGATATAAGCCAATATGGTAAAATTATTTCTTCTTGGCTTGAGTTTATAGTTGCCTTAAAGAAACAGTTCTATCCATTAGGTCATATGAAAAAAGAAGTAATTAATTGGAAACCATTAAAGCAAGAGAAAGGACAAAGTGTATGGGATTATACACAAGAGTTTAGGAAAAGAGCTTTAATTTTGGGCATTCAATTATATACAAAATAAAATTTGTTAAAGTATATTGGTGGATTACATAAAAAATTGAGGCATATAATACTTATGTTTAATCCAACTAACCTTGATGAAGTTACTGTGCAAGCCATTCATCTAGAAAAAAGCTTGAGGAATATCCATGATGGTCTCTTAATGGACTCAAATAAACACAAAGGGAGCAAGAAAGCAAAGAAGAAAATGTAGTAGATGGCTACTATAAAGAAAGAGGAGGATAAGCCTTATTTCTTACACTATAAGAAGAAAGGGCACAAAGATGAAAAGTGATTGAAATTGCATCTTGATCAAAAACCAAAATGGTTTAAGGATCAAAAGGGTAAGCAAAATACTACAAATATCGTGCATGATCTTGGATTAGATTCTGATGATGAAACCAAGATCACAATTTTGGTCATAAAAGGTAACATTGTCTTTTTCAGTACTAGTTCCCATTCTTCTTCTGTAAAGTGTAATGAAGTACCTCTTGAAATTAAGAGGAATGAATTGTTTCATATAAGGGATATTGCAAAACAAAGTAAGATGGACACACTCATAGATAGTGGATCACAAGTGAATCTAATATTTGAACAAGTTGTTAAGAAATTGGGATTAAAAACAACTCATCCTGAGCCATATGCTTTGGGTTGGGTGCATGATAATGCTTAGCTACATGTGTCAAAGAAATGTAAATTATGATTTGTAATCACATCCAAGTTTGTATATGAGTTAAAGTTAGATGTAATTCCACTTGACATCTATGGGATGGTTCTAGGTAGTCCTTACTTGTATGACAGAAAGGCCATTTTCTATAGGGGACATAATAGGTATCATTTGTTTAAGGATTGAATTGAATATATTGTAAAAGATCATTGCATGAAGAATGATAGATATTTTGTAAACATAGGGCATGTAAATATGATTGTAAATGCAAGCAATGCTTTAACTCTCATGTTTGTAACAACTAGTGATACTAAGGATGAAGATGATAGGGTGTCACAAAAAACACAGTGGAGGATCAATTACAAGCATAGTTAAGCCTTCAACCAAAGGTGGTAAAAGAGGGTTTGAATGATTCATTTTCTAACAATTTTCTTGTTCAAGAGATCTAGCATGTTGATACTTTTTTCTCTCACATCAGTTTATTCAGTACTATTTCTTGTTATTATACTAGTTTGTTCTATGTGGATCATGGATGTGATAGTGAATATTGATGAATATGCAATTAATTGTATCAAAAATGCTATATCATTTTTCTTCATGTTTGTGATGGGTAAAATGTTCAAGATTCTAGCAAGGTGGACATATGGTACTGAGAAAGTGGGGTGAAAATTCCCTGGCTTAAATTCTATGGCTATGTGCACGATCATCATGGAAAAAAATGCCCTTAAGTGGCAAGAAATTCAGAAAAATCAGAGTTAGGAAACTTCACATAAAATTTGAATAAGTTATCTATATTATTTCAAAAATATGTAAGAATAGAATCTATAGTAAATTGAATGTAGTTTCTAAACTACTAGGTTTATTTAAAAGAAAAATCTATTTGGTGAATACTTGAAATTTCAATGCAATAGTATTTAAATTTCAAGGAAAAAAGAAGTAGGTTTTTGTCTGAACACCCTAATCACAATAAAATTATATTTTTTCTTATAAGATTTTAGATATAAGTAGAGGACTCATATCTGGATGTGATGCATATTTTTTTGTAATATTTTTCCAAATAAATAATTAATTATGAATTTTTCATTACAACTTTTAAAAAATATAAAAACTTGTATGTTTGACCACCTTAAATTGGTCAAAAATTCATGAAATTCATTTTTTTAATCCTATAATATGTGACACATAGAATGTGATGTATGTTTCACATTCAAAAAAATTGATACTATTTGAAAGATATAAATGTTTTTCAATCAGCTTATCAATTAGGACTTTAGTTGTAATTCAAATAGAAAATGAATAATAATTATTTATTAAATTCAAAGTAAATCATAATTTATATTGGTGGAAAGATGAAAATCTCCTTTAAAAACCCTTTATGTTTCATCAATCAACCACATACCCTACACATACCCATCATATCGCCACTTTTTGGCCCATCATGATCTTGCACATACCTCTATCTAAAAATAGACTTTTAGAGGTCTAAAAGCTTCTCAATTGGGAGGAATGATCTAGGAGGATCTAGAAGACCTCAAAAATTACCAATCTTAGAATTAGATAAAATGAGCTCCATTGCATAGGGCTCGCCTACACAATCCTAATGCAAGTTGAATCATGTCAAAAAGAGATTTTACATGAGAGTTATGTGCAGTCAAAGTTGGGGTCAAACTAAGTATAGAGGCCAGTGAAAAAGGAAAAAAAATCATCATCTCAAAATTGGCCAAAAGTAGCATCATGTCAAAGAGCTCGTTGTCATGATTCTGACACTATTCATTTTTGTCAAAAATGAAGTCCATATGCAAAAGTTATGCCAAGTCAAACTTTTAGTCAAAAGGGCTAACTAGTTAAAATGTTGATGTCATCATGATGTCAGCATGCTGATGTGGGATGGTGACAAGGTAGGCAGATGATGTGGACTAGTCATGAGTTGACACATGGCATCTAGATAACAGTCTGTATAGTGACAAGATGGTGACAGGGTGTTGACCTAGTCCAGTGATAGGCTAACATGTGGCAGACTTCGGCCAATCATCAACTACCATATGGAACATTATCTCTGTCCTCCATGGTTCAGTTCATTGGAATAGTTTTATTTGCTGAAAGTATATGAATTTTCATGGCCTACCAATCCGCTAAAATGTGTGCTCTATCACATGATAGGTATGGGTTTGTTTTGTTGTTCAAAATATTTAAATTACCTTATTAAATATGGAAAGGGGTGGGGGTCTACGTAGCAACCTTCTCGCCCCTAAAATGTCTATTTGCCAATCCACCATTGAATAGTGTTGAGTGTGAAGTTGGAATCGATAAGTTTTAGAGAAAATCTTGAAAACAAATAACTCTATTTTCAAGGATTTAAACCCTCCAAAATTACAACCAAGTTAATTCTAATTAATCTATGAACTGTATAGCTTGAATTTAAATAATTATAAGGGACTTGTATAAAATTTGGATGATATTAAAAGATATTTTAAAGATCAAAGCCTAATTATATGAAATATAAAAGGCTTAAAATAATATCAAAATTATTTATAAAGATTATTTAAATATTTTTAAGGGATTAAGAGAATTTTAGAGAGAAAAATAAGATTTGTGAGGGGATTATATGAAGATTATCTTTGTACATAGGGGGATTATCAAATATTTTTACCTGTAAAGTGAGATTTTTAAATCATATGTTTATGAAACATATTAGGCAATAATTTTGTATAAAAGGGAAAATTATCTTGGAGAGAATAATTTTATTTTTGTAAAGTTATTGGAATTGTGAGAGTTTGACAGAGAGATTACAAGGTGCTCATTATTACACCAAAAATTGTAAAGGAGAGAGAGAATGTTAGAAATTCTTATGCAAGTGGTGCTTGGATATTGTAACAAGGAATTTTCATTGCTTATAAATATTAATAAAGTGGTCTATCTTGAGAAGCGGACTCGAAGATGTAGTCCTGATTGGAAAAACTCTATTATCAAGCTTGTGTTCCTCTCTTTCTTTTGTCTTTTCATTCTTCTCTCTCTTGTCTTTCATTCTTTTAGTTTTAATTCCTTATGTTGATTTATTATTACAAGATTATCATAGTTAGTTAATTTCCTTAACTTATGTAAAAGTGAACTTAGTCTGTAATTTCAACGATTAAACAACATAGTCACACAATTTTGTTGGATTAGGAATAATTATAATTAAGGTTAAATACATTTGAATTGTAAGCTTTGAATTAAAAATCACCAAGAGTGAAAGATTTAGTCATGGAATTTCATAATAAATACCTTACTTGGTTCAATCAAGATGATACTATTAGTTTTACTTATAATAATATGTTCACAATTCAATTATTCCATAAAAGAGTGACTCAAAGGTACATACCTATTTCTCTTATTGTTTTATGTGTTGCATTCTAGTTTTCCAGACCTTATGTTTAATACTTTTTGAAGTAATAAAATACTTTATTCTATTTTCCATAAGGCATTGTTGATTGTTGTTTTGTGGCTCGAATAAATTATTTGATTTATGGTTTATGTGTAGTGGCGATCATTACAAATTAATAAAACAGTTCACATTCTTCTTGATAAGGAATTGTTGGTTGTTTTTCTATCTTTAAGGATATTTCTTATTTTTCTAGGCCTTAATAGGGATTTCTTAGAATGACAAGTTTTATATTAAGTGTGAGATGAAAGATTAGTCTCACTATTGATTATAATGGCAGATCAACATACATTGTCCACTACCATAATCAATGATGATATTGATGTATTTTATTACACTTAATATAGAGGTTGTTGTGCATATAAATGTTGTCTACATCTAATTTCACACAGATACATAACTGCACATAGGGAAAATAAAATGAAATGCAACAAAAGAGAGCCTACTCTCCACCCTACCATATTGGGTCATGGAGCATCATAGGATGTTACACATATATATCCATAGGTGGACTTAAAACATATGAATGTTGTCTATATCTAATGTCAAAAACACACAGATCTACACATAGGAAATATAAAATGAAACAAAACAAAATGAGGCTTCCTCTCCTCCCTACCATATTGGGTCATGGAGCCTCATAGGCTCTAACCAAATCCTAGAGCAAGAACATACATCATCTACCACTCTAATCAATGGTGCAATCAATGCTCCTTATTACACTTACTATACAACCTATCATTCTAACAACTCCATTTTTGAGGCTGAAAGAAATAATAACTAAAAAGGTGCATTTAACTTCAGATTCTCCAAACAATAAACATGGCGATAAGTCTATATGAATTTTTTCTACATATAATTTCACATAGATACATATTTGCACACAACAAAAGAGAAATGAAACACAACAAAATAAACACATACCTTTTGTGTTTATATATTTCCAAGAAATAGATTCCTACATATGCATCCAATGCATGCAATACATATAAATGTAGCTGCAAAATATAAGTTACACCAATATGTGTGTGTGTGTGTGTGTGTGAAGTTAGATGCATATATATATGCATTGTAGATTGTAGTCTACAAAAAACTATATTATTTTTGGAAACCAATACTATTTGTGGAAACCAATATTGTTTGATTTATGGTTCACCTTTTTGTGGCGATGGTTAAAAATTGGAGGGGTTTGTTATGGTGAATTTTTGTGTTCTATGGGTTTTTCCATCTGGTGTAGCATTTCATTTTGCTTTTCCTATGTGTAGATATGTATGTATGTGAAATTAGATGTAAACAACATTCATATATACTTAGCTTTATATTAAGCATAATAAGAAACATTTTTCTACATACAATGCGTTGAAAATATTTTTGAAGTTATTTAAGGAAGAACTTCTACAAAGATGGTAGCATCAATGTTTGATATAACACTCAAAATATGGTTTATCATTCCAAAAATATGTCAGTATGTATCAATTTTGTTTGGGAAAAAAGCTGGTCAATTTCTTTATTTTTAATATTGTACATGATTTCCATGTCGATAGAGAAGGCCAGTGAAATTGAATCCCAATTGGGATCAACATTAATTAGTGTATGGTTTTGATCTATTGGTGATGGTTGCAAAGTAATAAATCAGTTCATGCTCTTCTTGATACAACATTGTTGGTTGTTTTTGTGTGGCCTACGGTGATAGCCTACACTATTTTCCATATAGTATTGGGTATTGTTGAATTGTGGCTTTAGCAATACATGTGAAAAATTCACATGCACACATACACACCCACACAAACATATATACGTTCAAAATAGTGAATAGCAATTGTGGAGATATAATAGTATGTGGAAATTGACACAAATAAGAAGCAAATAACAATATTGATGTTAAAAACTAGACATATCTATATAAACATAAACACATGACCTAAAAGATACATGTAGAAAACACAAATAAAGATTTAGACACTCACACATACAAATGCATTATAGACACATATTTCTACAATTGTTTCAAGATGATGTATGCACTTAGTACATTCAATTACATGGATATATGTTTATGTATATCCATATGTATATGTATACATGCATACAACCATGTCCACAAGTATATATAAGAATAGTTGGAAATACAAAGGGTTTTTTCTATATGCAACTCTTCCCACTTACTTTTTGTCTATTCCCTACTTTCTTGAGCATCTGTAAAAAATGGGAAATAAATTATCATAGCCGACACTTTTGTATTGCTTTTGCAACTATCACCCCATGTAGATAAACGCAAAAAAATATCCTCCCAGCTTGATAGTAGCTTGAAAAAATAAGATCAAACTTGGACCTTCATAGAAGGTTTCCCTCCTTGTTCATAGCAATGATAGCAGCTAAAGCCATAGAATGACAATCAACAAGGCCTTATCAAAAATTGCATAGATAGTTGATCATAGTGATGGACAATGTATTTCCCCTATGTGCAAGAATGTATGTATGTCATAGTGGATGCAAAAGAACATTGATACATACTAATCCCTATCTTTATTTTGTTAGGACATCCTTGGAATCATAAATTGTATTTTAGGTGTTATATAGTAATGTCTTTTGCATCTAATTTTGCATATGTATATTTTGGACATAGTAGAAATAAAATGAGTGGCAATGATAGTCAACAATGCCTCCTATATAGAACATAAAATCTATAACATTTACTATTTTATTGTGTATCAAAAATGAAACAATATAGCCAAATATAGAGAACAACAATTAACAATGCTTTATGGAAAACAACATAAACTATTTTATTGAGTTGCAACCATTGTCACATAACAAAACCCATAAATAAAACAATATTAAATTTTCTTATGTGTAGATATGTATGTATGTTAAAGTATATGTAAACAACATGCATACACACTCTTCTCAATGTTTATTCTTTTGGGAACAATAGTTGTTATTTTTTTGAGACTCAACAGGGAATTCTTGCAATGATAAACTTTATATTAAGTGTTGGGTATGTGCAGGACCATCATGGAAAAAATAGGCCCTTCAGTGGCAAAAAATTTAGAAAAATCAGAGTTAAGCAACTTGACATAAAAATTTGAATAGGTTATCTATATTATTTCAAAAATATAAAAGAATAGAATCTATAGAAAATTGGATGTAGTTTCTACACTACTAGGTTTATTTTTATTTATTTTTAAATATTTGGTGAAAATTTGAAATTTCAATATAAGTAGTACTTAAATTTCAAGGAAAAAATAAAGGTGTGCTAGAGCCACCTAACCATAATAAAATGATATTTTTTTTTATAATATTATTTTATATATAAGTGGAGGACTCATGCCACGATTTGATGCATATTTTTTTGTATTTTTTTTTCCAAGTAACTAATTAATTATGATTTTTTATTACAAATTTTTATAAAATATAAAAACTCGTGTAACATAAAGGCATGAGAATTCAATTTTATTTTTAATCCTATAGTATGCAAAGCATAGAATGTGACACATGTTTCATATTCAAAAAATGTGATATCATTTTAAAGATATAGTTTTTTTTCAATTAGGCTATCAATCAAGACTTTAGTCATAATTCAAATAAAAAATAATTATTATTATTTATTAAATTCAAAGTAAAGAATAATTTATATTGCTAGAAATCTGAGAATCTCCTTTAAAAACCCTTTTCATTGCATCAATTTTGGGTAAAAAAAAGTCATTAGTCACATACCCTACACATACCCATCATATTGCCACTTTTTGGCCCATCATGATCCTACACATACCTTGTTATATGGAACATTGAAGCCTTTTTTAAATTATTTTATTTTCCTCATATTGTTGATGTCTCTAGAAAAAAAATTGAAACATAAAAATTTTGAAACAAAAAAAATTGAATAATAAACTATATATTAAGTGTTATATGAATTATTAAACCCTTTTTTTATTAATCCATTACTGTCATATTGTTAATGTGTGTACAAAAAAATTGAGAGATAGTGTTCTTTTTTGAAGAACTTGATGGTTGTCATTTTATCAATGTTTTATATTTCTTGTATGTGTTTTGGTCAGGGTTATTGTTAGCCTTTGTTTCTTTAATTGAATATTTATCCCTCATGTTGTTGTGACATAGAGCTTATAGTCAACCACTAGCATTGTAGCTCTCAGCTTTTAAAAGAGCAGCCCCAACAATGTCGATGGACTTTGGATCTTCCTAGGCTAATGAACAATCCTCAAGAACTAGTCTGTTAAGTTTGTTCCTTGATTCCTTTTTGTTGCTAACAATTATATTGACATTTTTCCATGTGCTTCCAGTGAACTATGAATATGCTTCATTTGAATTAACACTTGTTGTAATATATATTCTAACTAATTTATATTTAAACTCTTTATGTTTCCTTTTCCTTTTGATTTGCTAGTCACTTGGTAGTGACCTATTTGTTAGAAAAGAAAAGGTTGCAATTTTCAAATGTGTCAACATTTCTATATGCTTCCTTGTTTATCGAATACCAAAAATTGATCCATTTTATGCTACCTCTTTCCCTTACTTTTGTTTCTAGAGTTATCTCACAGCCTTGAACATATCATTGCTTTGGCTTGGCTAAGTAAAACTACCTTGTAGGATGCAAATGTATGACCAACCTTGACAACACATATGATACGATCTATTGATGTTGGAGATGTTGTCCCATCTTTGATTCTTTAGCTAATATCTTTTCAAAAAGTAGGTGATAAAAGTCTAGTAGACTACTACAAAGTTGTCCTCTTTGATGGAATCCACATGCAAAGAGTGAATTTTCCTGCAAAATACAATGACCTTTTGTTTACACAGGCATTGAAAATAGGTTCCATCTCGTCCTTGACAAACTATCTATGTAGGAAGCTATGGGAATCAAGGTTGGTTATTATTTTGAACTACTTGAACTTGTTGTTGTATGCTTTATTGTTTTTGGGGACCACAATTTTTAATATTTGATCTTCATTTGGTTCCAAGGCAACTATCATATTGTCCTTAGATGTCAAAATTTTAGATTGTTAGCTAATTGGAAAACCTAGATATTTGTTTAGAGATCAAGAAAAAATAGTGGGTTGAGAGTCACCCTCCCCATCCAAATGAGCCTCAACATTTGGGATTCATACATCCCCAACACAACATAGTGCTCCTACAAATATCATCCTTGTTAAAGGCCTGAATATTTACCAAACCAAATGGACAATAAAAGGCCGAGTAACAACTAAAAGGGATATGCACGATTACAATAAACATGGATGTGAGGGCTAGGTATTTAGCTTTGAAATTATTGATAGTGAGGGAACAAAAATATAAATCACTTTCTTTAATGACATAACATAATTGCATTATAATAGGGTTCAGGTGGGCTGCACTTATTATGTGTCAAAAGGCTCAATTAGAAAAGCAGATAGAAAATTTAATAAGTTGAACGGTATGGAAATCATTTTGGATCAAAATCAATATTGAAATGTTGTGACAATGAGGCCTTTATGTTAGATAAAGTATATAAATTCATCCCAATAAATGAAATTGCAAACTGCAACAATAACACATTGATTAATATTATTGGGGTTGTGGTGCATGTAGGAAAGGTATCAACTATTCAAAGAAAGGATCAGTTTGAAACGATTCAAAGAACTATGAAACTTAATGATTTATCAACTTCTTGCATTAATGTTAATTTTTGGGGCCCAAATTGGGAAGCAAAGGGTGGTGAGCTAGAAAGGTTGTACATCCTTGGTTTGATTGTTGTACTTGTTAAAAATGCGCGTGTTGGATATTTCAATGGAACTATTCTAAATATAACTATAGGGATTTTTCTATACATAAATCTTGACATTCTAGAAATAAAACCCTTGATCCAATAAGGACATATTGAGCCACCTACCATTGAGCCCTCCTAGATAGTGCCTCAAAAGGTCACTTTAGCAAATGGCAGAGTCACTATTGTCTTGCTAGAAACTTTGTAGGCTACTATCAAGGCAATAGTGAAATATATTAAAACTGATGCATTTTGTTACACTGCATGTCCCTTCTAGGCCAATGGAAGACAATGCAAAAAAAGTGTGAAGATTTTTCCAAAATATGTGGTATTTCCCTAAATGCTAGACAATAGTAGCTGATTGTGACCTCCAATATTTGTTACAACTATAGATGGAAGACCACATGAGTGAGATTTGGGCTATTGCTTTTGGTGAGGCTACAACAAGCTTATTGCAGATGTCAACAAAAGAGATTTACATGTTGCAATATGAGTCTTCTGCTACAATGATAGTTGAGTTTGTTATCAATGGTGTCACCTACACCTCTTTTGTTTTCATTGTTCTTAAAACTTAGACCTATAATTCAGAAACAAGGCTTAAAACAACAATAGTAAAATTTGCAAGAATTAACTTTGAAGCTAAGTGTAGTTGTTGCTATCAGATTTGTTGCAATTTCCCCTACCATCATGCAAGAATCTCGAGAGATAACTATCATACTACTTTGAATTAAAAACAACCATTGCTAATTTTGACTTTGGATATTTGTTATAGTTTATGTTGATTGGAAATTTATTTCCTTGTCTTTTCTTGGAGTTCCCATCACATCAAAAGACCTTTCCCTTCTACTGTTGTTGCTTTGTTCTTCGTTTAATTGGTTATATATTAAGACAATGGACTATAACTTACAATGTTTAACAAAAGAAGATACATTTATTTTATTTTGTGTTCTTTATGTCACTTATAGTTTTGTTTCACTTTATGTATATGTTCCTCATTTTATTTTATGTTGTTTGTTTATATAATTATGTCACCCTATTTAACACATGTATCAGTATATACAGCTGTTCATATATATACTTGTGGACATGGTTGTATGCATATATACATTTACGTATGTATATACATAAATATATATGCATGTAGTCAAATTTTTAGTTCATAAACCATTTTGATATAGATGTGTGTAGATATATGTGTCTATAATGAATTTGTATGTGTATATGCATGCAAAATTGAATGTTTATATGTATCTGTGACTTGTTTTTAATATCAATATAGTTATTTTCTTCTTTTCTATTTCAATTTCCACATACTCATATCTCTCCACAATTGGTGTAAGCTATAATGTTGGCTCCATTGAATCCATGACTATTAAATGCCATCCTGCCTTTGCATTCATAGAGCCACATCACATATAGTTATCTTCCATTGTATTAGGTTTGCATAAAACTTTATTTTTGTTATAATATTTTCTATGTAATGTATAATGATGACTATTCTCTATAGTGTGTGCAATGCTTTTATGTTTTTTCTTGAGTCCATCTTATTAAAATCAATTGTTGCACAAGATTAAAATTCAGAATGTAATTGAAATTTTGTCATTTGATTTTTGTCATTTTAATCTTCTTTTGAATGTTCTCAATGAATACAATATCTTGATAGAGTTATGTGTAGATATATCTGTTTGTAATGCATTTGTATGTATGAGTGTGTATGTTTGTATATAAATATAATGCTTCTTAAATGTTCTCTCTGTTACTTTGCCATGTCCACTCATAATTTTATGTTTCATATGGCTCTTGGCTATAATGTTTGTTGTGTATGTTATGCAACTCAATCAATAGCCCAACATTGAACAATTCCTTACTGAAAATAACATAAACTATTTAATTGCTTTGGTAAGTTTTAAATGCAAG
This sequence comes from Sequoia sempervirens, assembly GCA_007258455.2. NCBI lineage: Eukaryota > Viridiplantae > Streptophyta > Pinopsida > Cupressales > Cupressaceae > Sequoia > Sequoia sempervirens. Next base: position 15,169 of record VDFB02109452.1, read on the forward strand.
GTATTATTGCAACCTTCACCAATATATGGAACCCATACATGAAATAATGTTTTCATGACAAGCTATGCCAAGTGACATCTATTTCCTCTGCTCGGGCAACATACACATATATCTACATTTAAATTTATCTATATTCTTTTGACATGTCTTGAAAAGTTTAGGTGTGCATATGTATGTATGTTTTTTGTAAAAACACTTGTCATAGTGGTGGCTCACAATCTTGATAGTAGCTAAAGCTACAGAACAACAATCAATAATGCCTTATGGAAAATATGTTAGGGTTAGAGATGGAATATATCTAACAATTAAATGAATATTTAATTATTAAACAAAGAAACTAAAACACACACAAAATAAATCATAACACAAAGAATTTAATGTGGTTCACCCAATCCGGGCTACATCCACCAAACTGCAGCCATCCAATACTTTTATTAACTAGCGCAAAACTTATTGCAATCTTGCGAATAATTGCATTTTTCATCATCTTGTAATTATCCGTAGCCGTCGAACCCCAAAGGAATTAATAATAACGGAACAATTTTTTTTTAAGAATATAATAAACATACTTAAGTATTTACATAACAATGTATTAAGTTACACGACTAATTCCAATGGGGTACACGAAGTGACATTACTATATTAGCCCATAACAATGATAATAAGATAACAATAACTAACAGTTACATAAATCTATTCATTCCTATATCATCATTTAGAATATCTACTAAACAATAACCATATTCATAACATATGTACATATGATAATACATGGAATTATAAAGATATATAAAGTGTTACACATTTCGATAGATACAACTCAACATAACCAACTATAATAAATGATCCTGAATAAATACATGGCTTGAATAAACATTACATCCCAATGATAGTAGAATACAATTGACTAGAAATACATCTCAATAACTACATATACAAATCACATCAAGGTCATCCCAACACACGTGGGAGACAATACATCAATGAATATATTACATCAGGAGTATAACATACATCTGGTACAAAGAATTACTGGAACACCAACATCCTCCAAGACCTGCAATAAGAATACATTTGCAACAAAAAGGGAAACCCAATGGGGTGCGAAGCACGTTCCACCCAACCACCCCCGTGCTGAGAGTAGACAAGGAAGGGTCCCCGACCATGCACGCCTAACAATAACAAAGACTAACTCCAACTAGACAACTTAACATCAAAGATCACTTAGAACTCAACAACGACAAATCCAAAGGCACAACAACAAACCACTTCAGAACATAACAACAAGTCATAATCACAACATCAATGAAACTCAAGACATAATATCAAAGACTACTTCCAACAACAACCCAAGAGAAATCAATAAAATCCTTAGCCACTACAGACACATTTATCCTTAACAACTACGAACACAACATCACTTAACACGAGGGTTACAATGCTTCGAGAGGAACAAAGATCATGAACATCGCACAATAACTGATTAACTATTGACATAGGAAGAGTGTCATGCATAAATTGCCATGAGTTACCCTGGCTCAACCTTCCTAGGCTACCGGACCCCCATCCTGGGTTACCCTGGCTTGCCTCTACCGGCCGCCGGACCCTCACGCAAAACTATGCGTCCCATCTCATCTCGAGCCTTATCATTCACTTGCTTCACGAGAGAGACATTCTTTTATCTTTATTAGTGTGAAAGATCCCCATTAATTCTTTTAGATTATCACTTAATTAAACTCTAGGTGAGTTATCCTGGCGCCCCTTTGTGTGCCGGACCCCCACAAAGAGCCACTCTCCTATCGACAACACACAAGGTACAATACCACAATAGATAACTAGACAACATAACCTCTCCAACCAAAGGAGGAACAAACAAGGAAACTCACTCTGAACATTGGAGGTAACCAAATCAGAAAACACACTCCTTCCACAGGAGGTACAAATCACATTACTCTCTCCTATTTCTCAGGAGGCACAAATCCCCATTCGTGGAAACCGGGTACAACATCATAGTACAATACATCAAGGCGATTCACAAAATGCACCTCTACACCAAACATCCCACTCTAGAACACTTCTCTGGAAGACTTACATAGACTCTTAACCCCCAATTGCCTGACATGGAGAATAAAAGAAACATGATAGAAAAGCATTCCAGGCAACACAATCATTTAC
>VDFB02109453.1:0-32456 GCA_007258455.2 Sequoia sempervirens
TTGACATCAATGGAAAATATCTCTAGACTCCACACAAACTTTAAACCACATATCTAAATTTTTGAACCATCTGACTACTCCCCCTGAGTAGCAAACACCACAACATCAATTTGAAACAAGATATGACCATGAAATGCACAAACTGATGCAATGCAATGCATCCTTGAGTTCTAATTAGGAGGGTAATCACCCCTAGATTCCCTTTGAGATACTCAAAACTATCCTTAGGCAATGGCTTGGTAAAGATGTCTATAATCTATTCTTTAGTAGGCACATACTCTATTCTAACTTCCTTTTCACTTACCTTATCCCTCAAAAGTGAAACTTGATATATATATTCTTTGTTTTTGAATGCAGCACCAGATTCTTAGAAATTTTTGAATTTGGAACTGGGAATTATCATAGAATATAGCAATAGCCTCATCGTATACAACTCTAATATCCTTCAGCATCTACTTCATCCATAATACTTGAGTATAATTGTTAGCAGAAATAATGCATTTGGCCTCTATAGTAGACAAGGAAATTGCATTCTACTTTTTACTCAACCATGAAATTAGCTTCTTACCCAAGAAAAATGGTCCACCACTAGTACTTTTCCTGTCATTTACATCTCCTGCCCAATCAACATCAAGAAAGGAACTTAGTGCAAGATCATCATTCTAGGATACCATAGGCCAAATTCAATTATCCCTTCAAGTATCTAAAAATTATCTTCATAGTAGTCACATGAGATTCCTTTAGTTTAGCTTGAAATCTTGCAACAATACATACAAAATTTATGATATTAGGCCTATTTTGAGTTAAATAAAGGAAACCACCAATCATTGATTTGTATCTAGTTTGATTTTCCTTTAGAGAATCATCTTTTGTTGTCAACTTGCATCCGGTCACCATAGGTGTACCAACTGGCTTTGAGTCTTCAATACCGAACTTCTTCAACAATTCCTTCACATACTTGGATTGAGATATAAAGATCCCGAGTAAATTGCAATCCCAAAAATAATTTCATCTCACTAATCATAGACATATCAAACTCACTTTGCATCTCATTAACAAACTTCATGCACAAACTATCATATCCTTAAAAAATGATATCATCAACAAAAACTTCCATAATTAAATCTTTATCATCATTATTTAAATAAAAATTACTATCAACAATACCTTTGTTAAATCCAAGCTTCAATAAATATTTGTCCAATATGGCATACCAAGCTCTAGGGGCTTAGTTTTGGAGTCCATACAATGCTTTCTCTCAACCTGTATACACCATATCTTCCTGCATTCTACTAATCCTGAATCCACGTTGCTCAACATACAATTCTTCTTCCAATTTTCCATTTAGAAATGTTGACTTGACATCCATCTAATGAACCTTGTAGTTTTTGTTTAAGTAGTATAAGCAAGAAATAGTCTCCCAACTTCAATTCTAGCAACAAGGGAAAAAAATTCTTCAAATCACCTTCTCGACGAGAATATCCTTACAAACCAGTCTTGCTTTGTTTCTAACCATTTCACCTTGTTCATTCAGTTTGTTTCTAAAGACCCATTTAGTTCCAATTACATTATTATCCTTAGGTTTGGGAACAAGAATCCATGCATCATTCTTATCAATCTAAAGTAGCTCTTCTTTCATTGCTTCAACCCAATGTTTATCTTTGCATGCTTCATTCACACTAGTAGGCCTAGTCTTTGAAATCAAGCAGTATTCTTCCCTAATTCTTCCTAGTTTCACCCTTTATTATTATCACCGATAATTTATCTCTCCTGAATGATCCACCCACATACCCCAGTCTTATAACATTCTTGAATTCTAGGCTCCTTGTGTTCTCTCTCTTCTTTTGTGCTTCCACCAGTTTCTCCTTCTTCATTTTCTTGGATTTACTAGATTGATTTGTCATTGGATTTATAGTTCCATATTGCTTTTCATTGGTTTTTACTTATCATCGAATTCATTCAAGCTCATATCCATGTGTTTTGGATGGTATAGAAATGTCTTCTACTAACCTAACATTTTCACTTTCAACCATTTTCTTCCTAATCTCTTATTGTAAACACCGTAGGCCTCTTATTTTAGTAGAATAAATCTGCAAGATTCCTTCATCACTCCTAGCATCAAACTTTCCTCTATCTTCATCTCTTTTGATAAAGCATCTACTCCCAAAAATTTTGAAATATCTAATAGTAGGCTTATGACCATACCATAGCTCATAAGGATTCTTACTAGTATCACCTTTGATTTTTACCCAGATGGTAGCTATGAGTATTGTTATATTTCAACCTAGAACAATGATAAAGAGACAATTATTTGCACCACAACTCCATTTTGTTAAGGGGTTTGTGGTGCAGATAATTGTCTCTTTATTCCATGTTCTTTTTCACAAAAAGAATTAAACTCACCGGAAGTGAATTCACCACCTCTATCTGATCTCAAACATTTAATCTTCAAACTTGTCCTATCTCAAATCCATGAGCCTTAAAGATCTTGAACTTTTCCGCTGCTTCAAATTTCTCCCTTAAGAAATTATCCCACATCATTCTTGAATAATCATCAATAAGCAACATGAAATACTTGTAACCTTGTAAACTTATGATTCTAGAGGGACCACACAAATCAATATGCACAAGCTCCAACAATTCATTTGAGCAATGTTGTTTGCCCCGAAATGAAATTCTAGTTTATTTTCCCAACTGTCATTCCTTGCAAATGGCATTAGTGGGTTTCACCAACTTAGGTAGATCTTTCACAGCCTTAGTAGAACTTATCTTGACAATGTTATCAAAGTTAACATGACACATTCTCCTATGCCATAACCAAATTTCATCAACTTGAGCAATCAAACAACTTTTACTAGCAACATTCAGATGAAAGATATTACCTCTTTTTTTAGTACATGATGCAATCACATTTCTAGAACATCCCAATATTTTGCACTTTCCATCCTTGAACTGAAGATTATAACCCTTATCAATCATCTATTTGACACTTAAGAGATTATGCTTCAAATCTTCCACATACAGGACATCATCAATATTATTCTTACCATCAAGGGAAATTCATCCTCTTCCATGGATCACACCAGCTATTTTATCACCAAATCTCACAACACCACCATCATACTTTTCCAAGATTACAAACTTACTTTTGTCTCTAGTGATATGATGTGAAAATCCACTATCAATTACCCATTCATATTTTTCTTCAACTCAAGAAACTAGGGCTTTCTCCACATTTGTACAACTAGTAGATTCAATAGACACAGGATTATTTTCCTTGATAGCAATAAAAACCCATTCGTCTTCACCTTTATCAGATTAATCATCTATCACACCTTCATCAACAACATAGTAACACTTCTTTTGAAATTTATGCGTGTTATGTCTTGGAACTTTAGAAACTCTTTCCAGACACCTTGATGAAAAATGACCTATCTTATTGCAAGAAAAAAATTTAAGAGGCAATTTTCCTTCATATTTACCTTTTCCTCTTAGTACTCTCTTGACAATAAGTGTTTCCAACTCTTCCAACTCTCTTTCTTCTTCTTCAATCTTTCTGATTTCATCCTCATACTTCAGATGAACTCTCACCTAGATCATATCTCTATCTATCTCTTTTGGAAGTAGTAGCCTTAAATGCAGATTCAACCTTAGGAAGGACATCACCAAATTTTCTCAACTCAAAAGCATTCAGCTTACCAACCAACATATCTCTAGTTACATTTTTTATAGTATGGAGTTCTTCAATAGCACTAGCTTTGACTTTATAAGCAAGAAGCAAGGTTCTAAGAACTTTAGCAACAATCTTTGATTCTTCCAACTTTCCACTAGCACATTTGATAACACACACAAGTTCATTCACTCTTTGCATGAAAGTAGTAACATTTTTATCATCACCCATTCTCAACATTTCATATTTCCCTTTCAGACTCTACAACTTAGAAATATTCACATTAGCATCACCTTCATACAAAGTTTCCAACATTTTCTAGATCTCATAAGAAGTCTTTAGATCCATAACATTAGTCATCTCAGTATCAATCAAGGCACTCAACAATGCTTCCTTAGCCCTAATATTATACTAAGTATCTCTAATCTCAGTAGAAGTAGTAGGACCATTCTGTGGAATAACATACATATTACTTGTAATGCTCCAGTAGGGTTCACCAATGCATCTCAAATGGCACTCCATTCAAGTCTTCCACAAAGAATAATTTGTTCCATCAAATCTCAGACTATCCTTCTTGTAACTTGCCATCTTGGATCACCTTAAGCTGTTAAAGTTATTCCAAGGAACCTACTATGATACCAATTGTTGGCAACACAAGGGCACACAATTGAGAGGGGGGGGTGAATCAGTTGTCATCGAATTTCAAACTAATTAAACTTATTAATCCTTATTCACATATCTGATCAATATCAATGAAAGCATGAATCAAAAACACATTAGAAATACACATAACACTAAGATTTTTTTACATGAAAACTTTGTTAGGGGAAAAACCACGGTGGAGGTTAGTCCACAAGATTATACCCTATTAAAAATATAAGAAGAATAAATGGGGAATGAACATGCATTCAGGCACATTTCCTAGAGCTCACTGCTCAAATACAGAGACACACTATCTTACAGAGAGATTTGTATTACAACCATCCAAATTTTGAAATGAGAAAATAGCATCTACTAATGCCTAGTTACAGTTCCAATTAAGCACATGAACACTTCTTCACTCTTCTTCACTGTTCTTCACACTCTACTCTACCTTCAAATGATTAGGACATTATTTTCACATCTCATACGCAAGCACACCTTGTGGAACTCTACAATTCAAATAAAAAATCAATCTTATATATCTACAACATGAAATTACATCACTACAAGTTGGCCACAAAGAAATAATAAAATGAATAAAAACTATCAGACACAAATAAATAATAAAATGAATACAAACTATCAGCCCAAAACAATAGATAACTTTCAATGTGAATCAACCAAGGTCAGCCACAACATAGTGAAGACCCAGATCAACATCTCCAATGCAAAAATAATTCAATTAATTTCTCCTCGAAGATCCATAACATGGTTCAACACCTTGTCAGCCAAGAACATGAAAAACATGAACACTCAAAAGAAAATCTCAGATCACGAACACAATGATCAACATGGACATGCAACACCAATAGAGAATGTTCTAGAAACATCCACAAGCATCATGAATCACAAGAGAGGAATCCACAACAACTGAACTAACTGGAATCACATGATCTTTATTTAGGAACACAAACTGAAGTAGCAAAAAAAATGTCAAGATACAAATCTTCATAACTTGATTAAATATTCACTCAAATCTCTAAAACTCAACGTGGATAAACTATATATACTCAACAAGAAACCCTTTAGTCCACAACCTCTGATCAACAACGTATTGAACTCGTCAACATACATTACATCATTTCACCATTGACAACCTGCAACTCATTCCATTACAATTTTCTCAATATCCTCGACATATACAACTTCAAATGCACTAATGCTAATAGTGTTGACATCAATGAAAACCACATATCAGCAACACAACCACAAAATCTAACAAGGTGTATGAGTCCTAGTATACCATTTTTAGTCATTTTCTGTAGATCTTGCTTTACTAGTTGTAGATTCCAAATTCAGCCTGAAACCCTAAACTGGGACTAAATCAGCCAACCTAGTGTATAAGTCCTAGTGTGCATCAAAAGTTACAATTTTGAGATTGCAGACCTTGTTTCAAGCATCTCCAATTTTCTAGGTTCCCCTCTGTTCATTCTTGATTTATTATTTTGATTTTAGGTTTTAGTTCCTAGGTTACGTAGTTAGATTTGCATATCATTTGCATTTCCTTCTTTCAAATCCTTAGCTTAGTGGTGAATCTTCTTTCTTTAATCACACCCAAGGAAACCATTCTAACCCTAGTCCATTCCTTAATCAACTCAATTGGTTGAGGGATCTTGGTTTCCCTTAATGAACTAGAGTGAAATAGGTCCTTTAGTTCCTAAAAGGTGGAACCCTTTTTCTTTGTGTTCACTAGGTGGTACCTCCAAAAAATGGGGGATAGGTTTGATCAAGTGCTATCACACCCACTTTCAAAGATATTCCATTCAACGATGATCCTGGAGATCTCAATGCAAAGGAGAAAGAGATATTGCAATAGTGTTCTCCTAGGAACTGAATATGATCTAATGAGTGGTTCACCACCAAGCCTAAACTTGGAATTTAAGACAATGAAATGCAAGATGTAAGGAAAAATTCTAATTCAATATAAAAAATCACAAAATGACCTAGAAATGCTAATAAAACAACACATAAAAGAAATAAAGTGATTAGTGTGCACCTAGTAATCTAGAAGTGACTCTTTGAAACTCTGAAATTTTGGAAATTTTGACTTTTTGACCAACTAGGACTCATTCACCAACTTGAGCGAATTAGTCCCAGATCAGGGTTTCTGCATGTGAGTCTATTTTGAGAAAAAGGGTATTTGAATCTATAAAAAAATATAGAAAACAACTACAGTGGGACTCATTTTCCACTCTTGGAAAATCAATCCCATTCAACTTTTTTGGGAATTGAAAGTTTTGATCTGCACTTCATCACCTACTCTTTCCTTCTAACCTGAATTATGGATCTGACTTTGCAAAAATATCTACAAAAAAAAATATAACTTGATTTGGTGATGGGGGTTTGCCTTGGTCAAATCCCTAGTTTGGTAATTAAACCCTAATAGAAATAATGAGATATGCATAAAAACCCTAGTCTTAAGTGTCTCTAACACTAAGAAATCTGAAATAAGATGAAATCCTATTCTAATATGCAAGAATGGAAATGTGAAGATGAATAACTCACTTGAGGAGATCTCTAATCTCCCTAGGTGAGCTCTAATGATGCTTGTACCTTCCTTAGCATGAATGTAGAGTGATAATGGAGGATGGAATCACTTAGGAAACATGGCTAATTGCATCTCCCCAACCTAGAATCCATCACAATTCACCATAGACAACCATGATCAACCCTTGACAATGCTAGATCTTGATTAAAAGTGAGTTTGAAGACCTACAAAAATAATTTAATGATGCTCCAAGACTTCAAATTTGCTTGCCTTTAAAACTTGAATGCTCTTGTGAAAGATTCTCAATACTTGTCTCTTGAAGTTGCTCTTGAAAATGCTTGCTCAAATTGCTTAGATATGATGAAAACGACTTGAAAACTTGCTTTTATAGGTATTAAAACCTAATTGACTGTTATTTAGATCTCAAAGGTCGACATCCACAAAAAATTTGAATTAAAATGGTGAATTTCTCACTCAAAGTTAAAAAATACTCCAAATGGGATTCATTCACCACCCTTAGTGAATGGTTCCCACCTAAGGGGATTCATTCACCTAAGGTGGTGAATGAGTCCCACCTTAGCCTTTTGAGGTGGGATTTTTGGTATTTTTAGTGAATTGAGTGATTTTATAGGATTTTTAAGTGAAATGAGCCTTGAGATCCGAAATAATGGGTCTTAGGGGCCTATAAATGATGATTTAAAGGATAATTAATGCAAGGTACCCAAGATAGGTCCAAATGAGACCAGGGATTGTACTATCTCCATGAAGGGAGTAAATATCTGGTGGTCACATTTAGCCCCCACTTTAGTGCCCATATGACTCTATGTGCATATGTAAGCTAAAGGACTCTAAACAATACACTTTATCTCATAAAAGGATACTTGTGCAATTTTCGCACACATGCCCCACTAGAGGCGAGGACCCTCTTTTTTTCTTTTGCATCTCTACATCTTGGCTTGCTCAAATTTTTGGTTTCGCTCTTCTTGGGAGGTTATTTTGGGATTAAGTCTAGACTGGGTTTGATGGAGGCAATATTCTGAGGCTCTAGGGGAAATTCACCTATCTTGGAATTCAAAAATGGGGATTTTGAAGTGAATTTTCAATGTTATATGTAAATTTTTTTGCACATGTGGATAGAGGATGAAAAATTAGGTAGGGTTGCTATTTGAACTTTTTGAAAATTCCTTCTAGAAAAAAAGTTATGGGGTTTAGGGGATTTTGACCCTGCTTGGAAATGGGGGATTTTCATCCTTGATGGAAATCCCCTAATTTCTAATTTTTGCATAGGGGTAGAAATCCTGAAATTGTCCAAAAATGAAAATTTTCAGCATCATATGTAAATCTTTTTTATACCCATGGATAGAGGATGAAAAATTAGGCAGGGTTGCTTTTTGAACTTTTTGAAAATTCCTTCGAGAAAAAAAGTTATAAGGTTTAGGGGATTTTGACCTTGCTCGGAAATAGGGGATTTTTGTCCCTAATGGAAATCCCCTAATTTCAGGATTTTTGTCCCTGTGGAAATCCTAGATTTCCATCAACCTCTTGAATTTCCTAAGGTTATTGTTGCACTTCGGGGATTTCATGGACCCCACAAAATTCCCTCACCCTTGGAAATCCCCAAAATTTCTATCACCCTGTCGTTTTCCCTAAAATGCATGTAATTGAGAAGGTTGTGTTATTTTCGCCTAGCCATGGAAATCCCGAAATTTTCCAAAATGAAATTTTTTCAAAAATGGAATTTTTTCCAAATGCACTTTTTTCCCAAAATGGAAAATTTCCAAAAATGGAAATTTTTTCTTGAAATTTTAAAAATGTTCCAAAATGAAATTCTTGAGATGGAGAAAAAATTTGAAAATAAAAATTTCCAAAATGGAAAATTTCAAAAAAAATGTAAGATTTTTTTTTAAAGGCCAATTTTATTTAAGTTTAATTTGGATTGGATTTTTAACATGTGAGCTACTAATGATGATATATGTTTTTCAGGATTAAATAAATCAAAAGGGAGACTTACATATGGATTCATGCCAAAAGGGAAATCTGGAAAAGTTTAATTCAAATATTAAATGTGGGGCCTACATAAAAATCCATGCCACCAGCTATATATCAATTGGAGAGGTTCCTTTAAAGAAGAAGACATGTGAAATTGTATTTATTCTCCAATGAGGATTTTCTCAAAATTGATGTCATTGGGCCATAATGTAACTGAATGCAATTGATTGGATGATGATGTACCATGAGCTCCCAAATTAAATGTAACAACTTGATGCTTCTAGAAGTGCAATTGCAGCCCTTGGATGAATTGAATCTTGGCCATTAATTCAAAATATATTTTTCTATAAAAGGCCAGTGCCTTCTCATTTGTAAGGGGTTAGAATAGGTTAGAATAGCTTATTAGAAGCTATAGAAAGCCAAAATTGGCTAAGTTAGGAGTTAGATTCTACAAGATAGTAGATGTAGGAGAGAAGAGAGACTAGAAATTGTTATGTAATGCTGGAAAAGTTAATGCAATTGGATTGTTGATTTGGAAAGCTTTGTGTTGCACTTTGATAGTTTAAGGTTTCTTGATCTTGATTCTTAGATGTTAGATGTTATTTTTCAGTTCTTTCATGATAAAGGTGAAATGTTAATGATGTTGATTGATCTTTGATCCATACTTTTAGCAATTTGTTGATTGTAAGTTGTTGTGTAAAGTTAGTCTGGGCTTTATTTTGTGCTAAGTTAAACTATGGATGCTTGTTTACCTTGCACGAGTTAGTGGGTATGTGAATGAATATTCATAGTCTAAAAATATTTAGTTTCCTTAGAAGATTGCACCATTTCTATGGAGTTGTAGGCTTGTCCTTGATCAAGCAAAGATTAGTTTATTGGGGATCTGTCCATTTGTAGCATTCATCATTGTTGTGATTGATCTTAGAAGTTAGTTTAGAATCTCTTTCAACCCTTCTATTTTTCTCTTTCTTTATAGCTGGGTAAGTTATAGGATTGAAAGCATCACCATATTGTTACATTTGATGAAAGTGCACTTCCAACATTGTTCATTTGTAAGGTCCCTTTGTGATTACTAACATTTTCACATTATCACTGAGTTGTTTTTGCATTGTCAAGATCAAACATTAAAGACCTTGAGGTTATCTCTTGAGGCTTGCTGATAGAGATCTACCTTTCAAGAGAGATAGGATTTCCATATATTGTTTAAGTTGTGCAGAAAACACCATCAACAATACACATATATGCTAATATGGGAGAATGAAGTCCCCAACGTAGTCATCTATAAAACCACAACATTAGGAACCGCATCTTGCAACACAAATTCATTAGTTTTCCAAAAATTCTTTTTACCTAACTTATTTCTAAAAATCACATTCAAGGGTAGATGTATGCCCCCTTGATTCCACTTGCTTAATGAAGGTGGAATCAAGGTAGCGCTCTAGCCACATCGAATGGGGTAAGTCATATCATAGGGTATTTCCAAGTACCATACCACATAATGATACATGATTGATGATGTTAGGAGTAGAATCATGATTCCAATGCAACAAACGACATTGAAAACAAAGCTCTCTAGTACCCTTTATGTCAATTTGAATGAAATGCACTTTTTAACCCTAATATAGTAAAAACCCTAATTTTAATTTATATAAGAGCAAAAAGTGAAGTAAATTATAACTTATTTTTTTATTTACCTTTTTGTAGCTTGAAAGTGATTGAAGAGTAGTGAAATATTCCTAGCCAACGAGATTATAGGCCTGCGAGACTGGATGTGCTATGGGACCAAGTGGCACACGACGAGCGCCATCATGAGGTGAGTTGATTCTTCTACCTTCAATTTTTCCCTATGCATGTATTTTATGATTTTTATGCATTTCTATGTTAATATAGGGCCTTGGAAAATAAGTTCGCAAAGTGTCCCCTTTTATTCACGAAGTGTGCCACTTTTTCACAAAGTGTCTTGTTTCTTCGCAAAGTGTCCCGAAAGGGTTCTAAAGTGTCTAGGGCCTCTAGGAAAGCACACTAGAACAACTTTAGTACACTTTAATGATTTTTGATGTAAAAATTTAAGAGATTAGACTATTTATAGGACATATTTTTGTTTTTTTCTAAGTGCCTACCCATTCACGTCAGCATCTCAGTTGCAAGTAGATGAGTCTTCTCCAAGATTTAGCCTCCACTCTTTCAATGGAGGATACATAGCCATTGCAAATTGTAGGACTATACTAGGTGTACTCATGCCCCCCATGAGGTACTATGATCTGATGCTGATGGCACTAGCAGAGTGCTAAGATACTAATACATGTACATTTCATCTACCTACTAGCGAGATGATGATCACATTAGAGGATGTGTATTACATACTTTGAGTTCCTATTCAAGGTGAGTGAGTGCATTTTTTAGTGGAGCGGTCATTTCATGAGATGAAATATAACATGTAATTTTTCCTTTGTGGAAAAGTGCATGATGATAGAGTGAAGTCACGAATAGATATTGTGATGCTACTATATTCATGGGCCCGATTGGTTAGACATATTATGATGTTGATAGTAGCACTAGTACTCATCCCTGATAGTTGGGGAGTGCATCTAGAGGGAGGAATATTACACCTAATATGAGGGATGGAAAAGCACATGATAGTATATGCCTAGGGGCATAGTATCCTAGCACACTTGTACTATTATCTTGGACAATTTTTCTTTCAGGAGGTGTACATCATGGTACACTATATGCTTCTATAGGTTTGGTTCCTTGAGCATATCACTTGTACTAGACCTACTGGGTTCCCATGTCTGATAGCCTTGGGGTATCCTCAGGCCTTCAACTATCCTCTATGAAAATTTTGGTAGTATGGTGATTTGCACTTTTGGAGAATTTGATTTGACTAATTGGAGGAGGATGAGATCCTTTGGAGACCTTATCAGCTTGTGCTTCATTGGCCAAATCACAATAAAAAAATGAGGAGACTATAGATGGATAGGTTTTTGACTAGCAGACATGATTACATAGTATGACCTTTCTACTATGATTGTTTCATGCAACAGTTTGGTTAGATACACATAGTACCTAGGGCACAACCCTTTTTTTAGGAGGTTAGTATGGAGTACTCAGAGGCCTAGTGATTTTGTACAGTTTACTGCCAAGAATTTTATCTACAGTGACTCTAATTTATTAGATCATGTTATGCCTCTAATCTCCGATGTTGATGATATCAGTCCCACAAATGACTATGAGGAGTGGTGTGTAGTATCACGAACAACTCCCACATTTTTTATGGAGGAGTTGATGGGTGATGTAGGACCACTCCTATAAGAGGGAGATGAGGTAGAGGATAGGGCTGAGGAGACATGGTATAGGGTTGCAGACATATTTATAGATTTCATAGATGAGGAGTATGATGAGACAACAAATCCTAACTATGATGGCTAGGATGGAGGAGATGAGGAGGATGAGGAGGAGGATGAGAAGGACAAGTAGGCCATGAGTGAGAGCGGTGAGGAAATAGATGAGGATATAGAGAGGCATGAGTGGGGAGATCCCTCTCCCATTCATATGAATAGATCATGAGCAACAACTGCAACAAGTACCAATACCCGTAGTCATGGAGAGGCTAGCACATTCTCCATGCTCCCTGTAGAGGAGGAGGCTAATTTTACATAGCCTACTAGATAGATAGGTGATGATATTTTATTTACTATTATGCTTTATTCTTATTCTCATGTTTTATGCTTTAATGCATATATATCATGATGTGTATTGATTATTTGTGTTTTCTATCTTGCAAGATCTGAGAGATCTTTAGGATCTCTATCATCAGGTGGCTACAGAGATAGTGCCCCCATCAATTAATGAGGAGGCCACAAACTTGGACTATGTGACCCCACCCATCATGGATCAAGACCCAAAGTTGTTTAGGCCATATGTCAGACTGTCAGCAACGTATGAGAAACTTAGGAGGCATGCCCACTGAGTTGATGCTCCTTAGGATGCACAGTCATCATGGACCCCTATAGAGTTTGAGAGACTAGAGTTCGAAGTAGCTAGGCTATAGGTGGAGAGAGATCAGATAGAGGAGGGGCATTGGGAGGCCCTTGGATGGATACAAGACTTACAATTTTCTCTTAGTACATTCAACAGATCATGATCACGATCGTGCACCACCATCTCTCGATAGACTACTACCAGACATATGCGAGCACTAGGTCCCAAGGGATCTAGCAGTCACAAACCTTATTGGCATTGTATATATTGATGACATGTACACAAAAAATTGATATATATATATATATATATGAGCATTTGATGTTTTATTACTTGTGTTTATGTGTTGAATGTTAAATGGAAATGTGATTAATTAAATAACCTTTGTAATATTATTTAATGAATGCTTCCATGATTTAACATGCCCTATGTTATCTAATAAAAACTTACTCTAGTTTCTCTTAGATACAACATTGTGATTAAGTATGTTATGCTAAATTAAATGCACCTATGATCTAATGAAAGAGCATTAAATGCATATAAGAATCTAACATGATGCAAAAGATGAACTTGAATAGCATGAAGCCTAAAGTAATCACTTAAAAATTAATTGAATAATCACTTTAGTATTCAATATAAATAACTATTTTTCAAGAACGAAGAAATGTGAGAGCACATGGAGTATCATCCACTAACTCTAACACCACTACTTTATCATTCATACTATTCAAAAGGATTAGACATAATACTAGTGCAAATGCATGACATTAGTGGGTTCTTTGAGGGGTGTGCCATCTAGTTTTGTTATCGTGTATGCACCAAACCCAAAACTTTCATTGATTATGTAAGGTCCTAGCCAATTAGGAGTAAAGTTTCCTTTTTCATTTAGGTTGGCATTGACGTTACGTTGATTTTATGATAAGACTAGGTCACCTTTGTTGAATACACGAGGGATGACATTTTCATTGTAAATACACAATTATTGTCTCACTACCATAGACAATATTATAAGGTGTAGTTCATGTAGATGATTTGACACTTGTACGATAGGCCCATAGTGCATATTGTAATTGCGTGTGCCAATCCTTATGATGCTTGTTAACAGTTTTCATTAGGATTTTTTCAATAGTTTTATTAGTTGATTTAGCTTGTCCATTAGATTATAGGTAGTACAACATTGAGAAGCAATGTGGAACTAAGTCCAAAGCGAGAAATAACGTGTTCTAATATGAAATGACATATCACATCAGTTGTTGTTGATCGAAGGGGAATAGCTTCTACCCATTCTGTGAAATAATTTTTTGTGGTGATTATGAATGTATGTCTAATGGAGGAAGGTGGTGATATTTTTCCAATGATGTCCAAACCCCAAACTACAAAGGGTCAAATCGGGACTTGAGGTCAAAATTCATAAGTAGAAGCATGAATAAAATTGCCATGTTCTTCAAATTTGTGGCATTTTTTTATATATTGAAAGTAGTCTTGCTCCATATGTCTCCAATAGTATCCAATGTGGATAAGTTTTTGAACTAATTTTTTTCCTCCAAAATGGCCACCACAAGCACTTGCATGAGCATGTTCAAGTGTTGTGGGTATCTCAGATTTTTTAAGGTATCTAAGTAAGAGACCATTGAATGATCTCCAGTATAACACATTGACAAGAGTTATATACTTAGAAGTTAGTTTTTGCAAGTGAGTGCAAATGTTCTTTGTTGTTGGCTTGGGAAAGGTACCATCTTTCAAATAGTAAAATATTGTACATACCATTCACTCGAGTCTTTCTTGGTTGCCTAACACTTCATCTATTTTATCATCAATTGATGGTTTCATGACCATATTCACAATGAAGGTGAAGTCTTTTGAAGGATCTTGGGGTGATATAAGAGAAGTTGTACTTTCCATTGCATCCACATGATGATTTTCTTTTCAAGGGATGTTATCAATGGTAAATGATTCAAACTTCTCTAACAAAAGATTAATTTATTTGTTTAATGAATAATTGTGAATCACTAAAGATCTTAATGTGTTTTGCACCCATGATTAAAGTGACACGCAATCTAGCGAGCAATGCTTCATACTCAACAATTTTGTTTGTAAATAAGAAGTTTAACCAATACAACAAGGGAATAGGTTCTCCCACGAGTGGTATTATTATAACTTTTGCGCCATAACCTATTCTACATTTTTGATCTATCAAAATATAATTCCCATGTATGAGCTTCAATTGTCAACACATTATCATCGGGGAAAGATTCATTGATAGGTAATGCTAAAGGAGAAGGAGCATCAACCAATTGGTCAATCAAGGCTTGACCTTTAATTACTTTTTGTGATACAAACTTAAGGTCAAAATCTATTAACAACATAACCCATTTAGCTAAACATACTAATAAATATTTTTTATTGAAAAGATGTTTGAGAGGGTCAAATTTCATCATCACATGTATTTCTGCATTTAGTAAATAATGTCACAACTTATTGGTAGTGAATACAAGAGCCAAACACTATTTTTCTATCATTGTATATCATTTCTCATAATCAATCAAGGTTCTGCTAATGTAATATACAAGATACTCTTTACTATTTTCATCTTGTTGAGCCAACAATGCTGGGAGAGTATGAGCTGATGCGGTTGTGTAAAGGATAAATGGTTTCTTTTGCATAGCGAGTTGTAAAAAACCTGGAGTTGCAAGGTATTCCTTCAAACTCTCAAAAGCCTATTTACAATCCTTGTTCCAATAAAAGCGCACATTCTTTCTGATGAGATGTGTAAATGGTAACATTTGATTTGCTAAAGATGCCACAAAATGACAGATAGCTTCAATTATTCCTTGTAATGTGTGCAATTGAGAGATATTTTTAGGAGGTGTCATGTTGATTATAGCACCAATTTTCTTGGTTCCCACCTCGACACCTCTGTGAGATATGATAAAACCTAGAAGTTTCCCACTATCTACACCAAAGATACATTTTTTTTTGTATTCAATCTCATGTATTTTCATATCCTCTCAAATATTTTCTGAAGGAAATTCATGTTGTCTTGTCTTGTTAAAGATTTGGCTAAAATTTCATCAACATAGTCTTCCAAAATCTTATGTATATAGTCATGAAATATTAATGTCATTGCTCATTGATATGTTGTGCTTGCATTCTTTAATCCAAAAGACATCTTGACCCAACAAAATTTTCCCCAAACTATTGTAAATGTTGTTTTGTATTGATCTTGAGGATTGGTGAAGATTTTATTGTATCCCAAAAATCCATCAATGAATGACCACAAATCATGTCTCGTAGTCAAATCTACTATCATATCAATATTAGGAAGGGGAAAATCATCTTTTAAAGATGATTTATTCAAATCACGAAAATCTGTACACATCCTAATATGAATGTTCAAGTTTTGTGACTACGACAATGTTTAAGATCCGAGGAGAATAATCTATAGGCTTTATGAAACTAGCCTCAAGGAGTTTCTCAATTTCTCCTTTAACGAGCAAGGATATCTTAGGATTCATCTTTCGTATCTTTTATCTAACCAGTTTAGCATTTTCAGTAAGGACTATGTTATGTGTCACAATCTTAGCATTGATTCCTGGCATATCCAAATAATTCCAAGCAAAAAGTTTGAGAAAGTCATGGAGTTGTGTGATCCTCTTGTTCTTCATCATCAAGGCACATCCCTATCTTAAATACTTTCTCCTTATCATTGATGTCCATTGGTATGTCAATTGTATCTCCTAGAGGAAGTGCACTTGGCTTTGGAAATTTAGGGTTATATTCTTCATTACTTATGTTTGCCTCATTACTTTCATCTTCTAGACCTTTTTCTTGGTGCTAATTATAGCACATGTGACCTTTTTATTTTGAGAAGTAGTAGGAAATTTTTCATAAACTCCTAGCATTTTTTTCAAGGCTTCATCATTGTCAAAGTATTCCCATGATGTTTTAGAATCCATATCAAGCAATTTAGGATGTTTCAAAGTGAGGTTGAGTTTTGGCTTGCACATGATATTGTTGATATTTAATGAAGGTCTCTTGTTTGTTTGCATTATCTTAGAAGGACAATACCCTAAACCAATTTTTGTCTCTTGTGTGTTAGGCTCTATAGAAACTCAAATTCCTTGCTCTTTCTTTCCACATCCTTTACCATTATAGCCCAATTGTTTGACAAGTTCATAACCTCTCCCATAATTTTTTTCCTTTTCTTTCAGGTTTGGTGGCTGTTGATAATCTATCTCATCAAATTTGGTTGTATAACTTGTATCTTTCTCAAGAGTGGTTGAGGTAGACACTTGTGAATTTTCTTCTAAATTCTAAGTTGACATGACTATTTGTTTCTTTTGTTTCTCATCTTCTTTTCTTGTAATTATGTATTCTCCCATAAATGAGGGTGTCAACTCCAAGGAACCCCAATCATCATCTAATAATTTTGACACTGTTTCCACTTGTTGCTTGTCAACTTCTATAGGTTCTATGTTGGATTTTGAAATCCATGTGCTAAGAAGACTTGTTCCTTTTTCAACTTGTAAGCAACTTTCAAGCTCGGGGTCTATTTCAACTTGGTATACCTTGTTGTTATAGACATATTTCATGATACAATGGAGGGTCGAAGGAACTACATGCATCTCATGAATCCATGGTCTTCCCAAGAGAAGATTATATAAAAGGTCATGAGGCATAACATGAATAGGAATTTGTAAGGTAGCCTTTGCAACTGTAATAGGTAAGGTAATCACACCGAACGGTTTCTTTCCTACATTGTCAAATCCTCGAATCAATAAGGAGTTAGGTTCAATTTTTTATTTGTCCATGCATAATCTATCTAACAATTTCACACTGCACACATTAAGGGCTGAGCCATTATCAACAAGGGTCCTTTTTATGCCTATTTTATTGAATTGAGCTATTATCATGAAGGCATCATGTCTCTTTCTCATTTCCAAAGGAGGGATCTCATGTTGGTGAAAGGTAATGTCTACATTAACTATATTCATTCCTTTTATTAGAGCTACCCCATCATTTGCATTTGTACTAGGAGGAACCACTACTTGTTGTAAGGTTGTTTTAAGCATAGTGTGGTAGTTAGGTGAATTCTGAATTAGGTCCCAAAGAGATATCTTTATAGGAGTATTCTTAAGTTGTTCAACAAGATCATACTCATTCCCACTATGCAGAGGTAAATGAGGAGCATTGGGCAATATGGGATTAGGTAAAGGTAAGGTTGTTGGAGTTGGTTGTTGTCGTTGTGGATTATTCCTAGTGTTATATGTATGAGCAATGATATTATGACTTGGTTGCTACAAAGCATTATTCCTAGGTGGGTAGAGGATAAGTTTAGGTTTAGTTTGAGTTTGAGTTTTGTGTGAAGGTGGGTAAAGGATGAGTTGAGGTTGAATCACATTAACATCTCTTGTTTCTGGTTTCTCATAACAAGCCTTAGTGGATGAACCTTGTAAGATGAAATCCTGAAAGACTTTATCTAACATATCAAATTCATCACTACTAAAAGGCTTGAGGGCTAGGTTAAATTTAAAACAGAGATTTTCATAATCAAATAACTATACTTTCTCCAAGTGGCTTATGTGTTTTAGTCTTGTTTTTGGTTTTGATTTCAAATCTATTTATAATGTAATCTAATCTAAATGCTGAAAATGAAAAGTTCAAAAATCTAATTCTATCCATAATGACAATAAATGTAAATGATGTTATTTCTAATGATTTCAATATAATAGAAAGTAATCAGACTAAAATAGAAAAGCAATAACAACAAATAGAAGCATAAAAATAGGAAATTTATCTTTGTAAAATGTATTTCAAAATCTGCATTGGGATTGATTCTCCCAAGGTGGCAAATGAGTCCTAGTAGGGATTTTTTTTAGAATTTTCAATTTTTTTTGGTTGATTTTTATGTTTTCTATATTGTATGTCCTAGATCTAAGATGCAAATGTAGATTTTGTATGATTTTTAATGAAATTAGATGCAAAAATGCAAGCTAAATGAGCTTTCACTAATGCAAAATTTTAAACCCTAGAATACAAATCCTAATGCAATGTTAAAGCAAGATAATTCTAGGATGAAATGCACTCCAAATCAGAACTATGATATTCTAAATGTAGGTTCACCAAAATGGAACCTCTAAAAATGGGGGATATGTTTGATCAAGTGCTATCACACCCACTTTCAAAGATATTCCACTCAAGGATGACCCTAGAGATCTCAATGCAAAAAGGAAAGAGATCTTGAAATAGGGCTATCCTAGGAACTAAATATGATCTAATGAGGGGTTCACACCAAGCCTAAACTTGGAATTTAAAGCAATGAAATGCAAGATGTAAGGAAAAACCCTAATTCAATGTAAAAACCCACAAAATGACCTAGAAATGCTAATAAAACAACATAGAAAAGTAGTAAATTGATTAGTGTGCACCTGGGAATCTGGAAGTGACTCTTTGCAACTTTGAAATTCTAGAAATTTTGACTTTTTGACCAACTAGGACTCATGTACCAACCTGGGCGAATCAGTCCCCATCAAGGTTTTTGCACGAGAGTTTGTTTTAGGAAAAAGGGTATTTGAATCTACAAACAAATCTGTCAAACAACTATAGTGGGACTCATTCACCACTCTTGGTGAATCAGCCCCATTTGGATCTTTTAGGAATTTAAAGTTCTGATCTGCACTTCAACACTTGCTCTTTCCTTCCAACCTGAATTTTAGATCTAACTCTATGAAAAATACCTGCAAAAAAAAATCTAACTTGATTTGCTAATGGGGGGTTTTCTTTTGTCAAATCCCTAGTTTGGTAATTAAAATTTGATAGAAATAATGAAATATGCATAAAAACCCTAGTCTTAAGTGTGTCTAACACTAACAAATCTAAAACAAGATCCAATCCTATTCTAATATGCAAGAATATGATGCAATTTAATGGAAATGTGAAGATGAATAAATCACTTGCTCAAAGATCTCTTATCTCCCTAAATGAGCTCTAATGATGCTTGTATCTTCTTTAGGTTGAATGTAGAGTGATAATGGAGGATGGAATCACTTTGGAAACAAGTCTTTAGGCTTGGCTTGATGATTAGTTGCAACTCCCTAACCTAGAATCCATCATGATTCACCATAGACAACTGTAATCAACCCTTGACAATGCTAGATCTTGATTAAATTTGAGCTTGGAGACCTACTAAAATACTGTAATGCTGATCCAAGATTTCAACTTTGCTTGCTTTTGAAACTTGAATGCTCTTGTGAAGATTCTCAATATTTGTCTCTTGAAGTTGCTCTTGAAAATTCTTGCTCAAACTACTTAGATATGATGAAAATGACTTAAAAACTTGCTTTTATAGGTATTAACACCTAATTGACCATTATTTAGATCTCAAAGGCTGACATCCACCAAAAAATTGAATTAAAATGGTGAATTTTCCGCTCAAAGTTGAAAAAGACCCCAAATGGGACTCATTCACCACCCTTGTCAAATGGGTCCCACATAAGGGGACTCATTCACCCAAGGTGGTGAATGAGTCCCACCATAGCTTTTTGAGGTGGGTTTTTCAGGAGTTTTGGTGGTTTGAGTGATTTTATAGGATTTTCAAGTGAAATGAGCCTCGAGATATGAAATAATGGGTCGTAGGGGCCTATAAATGATTATTTAAAGGATAATTAATGCAAGGGTACCAAAGATAGGTCCAAATTAGACCAAGGATTGTACTATCTCCTAGAAGCCAATACAATTCTGGTGGTCATACTAGGTCACAAAATTTCTCGGAGCTCTTAGGAGAGCCATAGCGAACAAACCTCTATGAACCTGGTAAATGGGTATTCTAATTTGAAAAGTTCAGCCACCTGGAGGGGTAGATAGGGCTATAGATTCTAGGCTAGCACTCTTGACTCTATTTCTTCTAATGGGTGATACAAAACCTGTGACTTGTCTCCTCCAAGGAACAAAAGAAGGAAATTGAGAATATTGGAAACTACCTCTAGAAGATGCCCTAGTTTGGACTTTAAGCATGAATTTACCAGTCTCTCCTACTAATCTAATTCAGGTGCCCCTTCAAGGATGGGTACTAGATGTTGTGAAAAGATATTGGTGCCACCAAGCATGCCAAAAAAGATTGGTTGATCTTAAAATCTTGTGCTTCTCCTAAACAACCTTATGTGAAATTTAGTGAATGGGGGACGTGCTTGCACTCCACTAAATAACCTCCAGAATTTTTAAAATAAGTCATATCTTCCTTGAGTTTGGAGAAAGGGAGAAGGAAATGCAAAAATAAGACCTAATTATGGTAATGTGCCAATGCTTTTACAACATTTCAAAACCCCTAATAGGTTCCTATTTCTAAAAAAGTTAACATAGAATGACACATGTCAGTCATTATTAGAAGGAGAACGAGAAAATAAGACCTATGCGGGCACAAATCATTCATTCAAATCCTCCCTTGGGAAGCACCTATTAAGGTTCGATAGAAATAGGGAATTCAAATTCAAATAAGAAGTTCTAGTTCCTTATAAAACTATTCTTCTTGATAGCATAATATGAAATCTAACATAACTCCAACAAGAAAATGAAAGAGTATATAACATGATTCAATTCTCAATAGTTTAAGTTAGAAAAACATAAAAGATCATATCTAAAAATCAATTATCAAGATTGTATGCAAAAATAGAGAGATCAAAGCATTCAACATATATGAAATAGAGAATAAAATATATAATAAAGGCCATATGTGTATAATCTAATACAAGTTTTCTTCTATTTCTTGATATTGTAGAAAAACATAATGCTAATGTCAGATAACAAATATGAATAGCTCTCTTGATATTGATTACAAAAGAGCAATCAGAGCTTTGCAAGAAATCCTCTACACTCTATACTACTACTACTATTGATGATAATCTACTACCTATCTCTATATATTCATTCCTTTTTTCATGCTGAGAGGTTGTTGGAAAAATCCCTTTTATAAGAAAAGGGAAGAATACAAGCATTGAGCACTCTCAACTACTAAATATTTAACCTTATTAGATGTCATTATAAGATGATAAAAAAAATCTAATCAAAAATCAAATCCGATTATGTCAATAAAGATCGAGCTACTTAAATAATGGTGATAGGCACAACAACTCGATGAATTGGATGCCACTAGAGCTTTGTGTAAATATCCTTGTTAGAAAGAAGATACAAGTTGTAAATTCTTGATCAAATTTAATCTAATCTACTGTGGGTGATAATGGTGGCATAAAAAAGGAGGTTGATCCCTAAAGCTATGAAGAAACAAAACACGTTGCCACCCAACACCATCTGCCAAGATATTACTTTGACATTAAAGAAACTAGCCTGACAAAAATGAGTGACGTGGCATGTTGGAGGGCTCTCTTCAAAAATTGAGAGAGAAGCCTGTGAAAAATCCCTATGGGGCAGCCACATGTCTAGCTTCGGGTCCAAAAGGAAGGAAACATTCAAAAAGGTAGCATAGCCACTACGTGGCACAATTACACATTTTTTTGCCAAAATTTTTCTATGACCTTCAAAAAAAATGTGTTGACGTGACATGTGGTGAGGCAAAAAAAAATCCAAAAAGGTAAGAGCCTCAGGTCCAAAAGAACAAATCAAAGGAAAAATACTTAAAGAGGAAAAAATTGCTCCACATGAACCATTTATTTGTTTAATGACTAATTAAGAATCATCAAATATTGGAAATACGTTGAACACCTAAGGCTAATGTTGTGCGTATAGCAACAATTAAAGCTTCATACTCTATAGTGTTATTCGTACATAGGAAGTTTAGATGGTAGGATAATGGAACAGGCTTTCCTAAAGGTGGGATTATTATAACCCCCCCTCCAGAGCTAGTTTGACACTTAGAACCATAAAAGTACAATTCCCAAGTTTCTTTCTCAATAGTCAACACTATTTCATCAAGGAATGAGTTTGTATTGGGTAATGCTAATGGAGAAGGAACATCATCCAAATGGTCGGTCAAGGCTTGTCCTTTGATTTCCTTTTGAGAGGAAAATTTAAGATCAAACTCAATTAACAACATAACCTATTTAGCTAAATGTCCTAATAAGTCTGTCTTAGCAAATAGATGTTTTAAAGGATCTGTAATTGAGTTAATTTGCACCCCTTACAAATTTCACATGTATGTACCTCCTACCTTAGAAAAATTGAATCTGATGATGCTATTCCATGTCCTTCATTCACTTCCCATCCACTTGGCAATTGTCTTTTGTGTTGGTGGAGGATATTCTGTCAAGGATACTAGCACGATGTGCATACATATACATGACACACTACCATCCTGATAGGATTCCTTCTTCTAGAATCTACATAGGCATTATAACTCTCCATTGACAATGAAGTGTAATGTTTCTACACCCTTGACTGACCTCAAATGACTCCTTTGCCTCCAATTTCATCTTCAAATTTCTATCTCATTTACTCTCTTCAACTTCTTGATCATTCAGACATTGGACAACTCTTTCTTCACTCTCTTCATAGTAGGGTGAGTGCAAGGTCATGGGGGTCCAAAAAGTGGCTGACAACTTTTCTTTTTATTTGAATTTGATGAAACAAAAAGGGTTTATTGAGAAAATTCTAAACTTTCTAAAAATAAAAAATATGCCTTATTTTGAATTAAATAGATATTTATTGATTTTATATATACATTATGACTAAAGTCCATATCGATAGGTTGATTGAAAAACATCTATAATTCTTAAACAATTTCACATTTTTGAATCCAAAAGATGCAACACATTCTATGCTTCCAATACTATAGGATAAACAAAAACGAAAAATTAAATTTCATAAATTTTTACCAAGTTATGGTGGTCAAAAGAACAAGTTTTAATATTTTTAAAAAGTTTTAATAAAGAAATCATAACTAATTATTTACTTGGAAAAAATTACAAAAAAAAATGTAGCACATCTGGGCATGTGTCCTCTACTTATATTGAAAGTTTCAAATAAATATATTATTTTTTGTTTGTACTTAGGTTGGTCATACACACACCTTCTTTTTAATTATTCTTGAAAATTTTGTACATTGAAATTTCAAAATTTCACCAAATAGATTCACTTTTTTCCAAAAAAGGAATAGTATTGAATGAGTGCAAGATCATGGGAGCCCAAAAAGTAGCGATATGACAAAAAATGGTTGACGAATCTTTTCTTATCCAAGTTGGATGAAATGAAAAGGGTTTATTTAAGAAATTGCAAGCTTTCCAAAAATATAAGATACACCTTATTTAGAATTAAATAAATAATTATTATTGATTTTATACATACATTCTGACTAAAGTCTTGATTGAAAAAAATCTATAATTCTTAAACGATTTCACATTTTTTGATCCAAAAGATGTAGCACACTATATGCTTCCCATACTATAGGATAAAAAAGAAAAATTGAATTTCATTTTTACACAATGTTATGGTGGTCAGACAAACACGTTTCAATATTTAAAAAGAAAATAATAAAAAATTCATAACTAGTTATTTACTTGCAAAAAAAATACAAAAAAAATGCGGCACATCCAAGCATGTTTCCTCTACTTATATTGAAAGTTTCAAATAAATATATTACTATTTTCTTATACTTAGGTTGGTTAGACATACACCTGATTTTTTATTTTATTCTTACATTATTTTCAAATTATGTTAATAAATTATTTAAATTTTTATGTTAAGTTGACTAAGTTTTTTTTTCTAAATTTTTATTACCACTTAAGGGCCTAGTTTGGACCCCAATGATCCTACACTGACCCTATCTTAGAAACTAAGTTCAATTTGTTACAAATTTTATTCTTACATGTTTTTCAAATTATGTTAATAGCTTATTCAAATTTTTATGTCAAGTTGCCTAACTCTATTTTTCTAAATCTCATTACCACTTAAGGGCTTAGTTTGGACCCCCATGATCTTGCACTGACCCAACATTTTCATAGCATTCTCACCTCTATTGAAGTAGAAAGTTGGTGTTTTTTGGACTCAATCTCTTTGTTGTTGTGGCAATGTCAAAATTTGCAAGCTTACAAGCTCACTCCTCCCATTTTCCTTGAGTACACATGGTTGAAGGTGATATTATTCCATATTCCATTCACTCAGCATTATCATATTATTTTCATAGCATATTGTTGTTTAGCATAGTTCTTAGTACTTCCATTTTAATATCTCTCTTCATCATATTTCTCTATTGTTGCTATACTAGTTTTCCATCGATGAGGAAACACCAAAGCAGAGGACTAACTACGATAGTCCTCTATACACAACCCCAACATTTTGTTGTGTTGTGTGTGTAGGTTTCTCATGGAGTGAAGACTTTCAAGATATTAACTCATGGGTAGGAAAGTGTGCTTTCCTCACCCTCTTATTTATCAATTCATAGATTAGATCTAGTTAAAGTATTCTTCTTGGGGTAAGTGCACCAATATGTGACACAATTTTGATGCCAAATTGGAAAAATTCACAAAAAAAATCCAAATTGAGCATTTGGGGCATGCCAAATTTGACATGTGCCAAATGAAAAAGTGAATTAAAAGCAGAAAGAACATTTCAAACCTAATTTTCATTTCAACATGCGGCTTGGCTTGGAGGATTTTAGCTCTACAACTCACACTCGCCAAATCTCTTCCATTTTTTGCACTCTTAGCTTGAAATTCTTCACGAGGATGCCACCAACATGTCAAAGAGGTCAAAGATTGTGAAGAGGTATGTATTTTTATTGTTTTTATTATGAATTTTATTTAGAATGTAGATTTAAATAGGTTTTTTAATAAAACTTTGTTCTAATTCTCAAGGAATGAATCTCCACATCCAAACACTGAGAATTCACAATCACCCCCTCACGAAGAGCCTCATATACAAGAACAACCTAAAACCCCTCCATCAATTCATAGGCATCCTGAAGGAACACAAGAAAATATCCTAAATCAAATTGAAAATAATAAAAGAGACATTGAACAATTAATTGGAAGATTAACCAAGCATGTCCAAACCCACCCTTATAGGAGAGGGATTGCCAAATCATTGAAGTCAATTGTATCTCATGTAGGAGAAATGAGTGAGAAAATAAAAGTTTGGTCAAATAAGAGGCATGAGATGATACAATTTTATGCTAGTGGTTTGTCATATGCAAATGTGAAAAAACAAAAAATTAGCAAAGCCAACTTGTATGGCCTATTTATAGACCTAAGAACCAACACACCTTTGTCCCATGCATGTAGGAGGTTCCCCATCCATTGGTGCCACCATGAATTAATATAAATTTTGGGAGTGATGGTGGATGGTATTTGACCAACCTCCATGCAATAACCATGAGGTACCACAACACTTTTTGAGGAAACTCTATTGTGAGTTTTTCCTCAATAAGGTGCCAAATTATTTTGACATCTTAGACTTTCAGGGTAGAGGTGGGGGCTCCACACATGATATACCTACTACACGATGCAATCCATAGTTGGAACCGAGACCCTTGGCCAAATCCATGGTGGAGTATGTCACCATTCCTTCCATTGTTAAGGACAATGTAGATATGGACACACATGAGTCGATTATCTTGCTCACCCAGACCATTATACAGTGTGTGAGGCCTCTAGTAGAGCCTGATGTGGAGGAGACATGTATGCCCCGAGCTCCACCCCACCATTGTGGTGCTTGTGGTGTTGTTTGTATATACAATTATTAGAGTGCTTGGGATGTAGCTACACAACCTACATCAGTTGCAGATGTGATGGGTATGACAAATGAATTGTTGAATAATACATACAAAATTGATACTCAGGTAAAATTCAGCAAGTTCATTTAATTTTGTTTATTAAATTATATTTTGAAATTTAAGAATAAATAAATTAGTATATTTTTGATATGATGAAATTTTAGGGTCAGAGTGTTCATGAGACATGCTCCATTCCTACAAACCCTTATTTATTCTCGACATTGAGTCCACATGTATGCAACTAGTATTAAAGATATTATTATTGCATTTGAATAGTTGAACGTTATATTTGAATGTTTGTCTCATAACATGCTTTGGATGTCAAATAGTTTGTTGGTGGACCTTCGACCTCCACACCTCACAATTAATTTCCTCAAACAACTTACACTCAAGTATCCTTTATTCATTAATGGTGTTGTAAAACAATGTTAGCTAGTTTTTGTAATTTTGCATATACAAATCTAAAAAATTGATGAGAAACACAAACATTGGTTGGTATTGTGAGATCCTAATTATATTTACCATTCAATGTCCATCTCATTCTTCCATTCCTTTCATCACCAATATTTTAACCATTTTATATCACATATCCCAATCTTTAACACCTTATATATTATGCCACCTTCCTCCATATTTCATCTTATACACATATTGTTACAAGAAACTTTTCCTTCTTCTCATTATTGATGAAATATCTTATACATTATTACTACACACCTCAAGTTCCCACTTCATGTCCTATATTCAAACCTTAGACACCAACTAATTCACTTTATGGTCTCATATTCCCTCCTAATTACTTCCCATTAACCTCTAGTATATTTCACCTTTAAAAAAAATTATTATCCCATCCTAGCTCATCCAATTAATCTCTACTAGTCCATTCTATGTTCCATCATCCACTCTTGATCATGTCATATTATCTTCTCCAATTTTTTTTTTTTCCCTTTATTCTTTCCTAATCCCATCCCATTAACATTTAATAGTTCACCCTATTTTCCATGATCTCCTCCTATCCCATCTCACTAATACCTTCTAGTCCATCCTATGCGTCATTATGCCCTTCTACTCCCATCTTATTGTACCCATTATTATCTCACCCTAGATGTTCCATGATAACCTATGTTCCACCCTATTTTCCTTTATCCATTCTATGGTATACCATCTTTATCCACGTTTCATCCTAGATAACTCTTCTCTATTATTAATACACATAGGTCAAGTTCGTACTTCATGTACTATAGTCAAACCCTAGACACCTCCTAATTCACCCTATGTTGTATTATTCCCTACTAATCGCATCCCATTAACCTCTAATTGTCCACCTTATATTTTGTCATCCCATCCTAGCCCATCCCATCAATCTATACTAGTCCATCCTATGTTCCATTAACCCCTTCTATTCCCATCCCATTACCCTCTCTTATTTCACCTATGTTCCATTATCCCCTCTTGGTCTTGCCCCACTATCTTTCCCTAATTCACCTATGTTCCTTTATTCTCTCCTAATCCCATCCCATTAACCTCTAATAATTCATGCTATATTTTGTTATCCCATCCTATCCACCCATTAATATTTTCTAGTCCATCCCATGTTCCATTATCACATTCAACTACTCCCATTGTGCCCTCTATTATTTCACCATATGTTCCATTATCCCATGTTGTTCTTGTCTTTGTATCCCTTCTATGCTATAGCACCTCCATCAAATTTTATCGTATACACTATTACAAGAAATTTTTCCTTCCACTCATTATTGACCAAAGTTGTCTTCTCCATTACTACTGCACACCTCAACAACCAACTTCATGTGCTACAATAAAACCCTAGAAACATCCTAATTCATCATATGTTCCATTGTCCCTTTGAAAGTTTCTAGTAACATAGTAATCCTCACTTCATTCATGTGAACTTCATTATGGAATTATCACTATCTTGGCAACATGCCCTCATTAACATTAGTCCATCAGCATATGTAATACGAATCTCAATGAGCACTGAACTTTGGAATTTGCAAGTTTGGACTATCCCAGTGGACTTAGTACTTTCACAATTATGTGATCTATAAGAACTATACTGTATTCTCAACTGATGCCAACCATTTACTCTTTCATTTATGATAGTTATAAAGGGACTACCTAAACTTCTTTATATTACTATTAGATATGTTGTTTCATTTGCAGTTGTTGACATCAGACAACCCTGGTGATGTTGGTGGCATGATGGACCATGGAGTTGCTGCAACAATAGCTAGTTTTGATCCATTGAGAGAGATATGCAACAAATTAGTCAATTTGACATTATATTTGCTCTTTTATTGTCTATTATAGAAAATTTTCATGATACTTTTATGTAGTTTAATTTCTATTTTGATGGTTTCTATAGGTGGTTGTCACTCTAGATTGTGGACATGGTAATGTTGTAAATATGTATGATGACTATATGTATGTGGTAAGTGATTATATTTTGTTATATGTCATTCCACAATTCAATTTCTATGTATTCACATCTTTACTTTTTATTTTATAATTTGAAGGTCCAGAGTGAATAGAGGAGGACTAGTGAGCATGGTCGAAGGACAAGAGAACCAACAAACACTCCATCCATCCAAATTTTGAAGGCAACATGGGATCTTTTTTCTTCCCCTAGAGGGAAATGACTATGTATTAGGGTCGTTTATTGTATGCCTATGTGACATTTTGGAACATATGTTTTGTACTATTGATATAAATGTGACATTTTATGTCCATATGGCTCTTTTTTACTAAGCCTATATGGCTTTTTTGGATATTTTTTGTATACTTTTATCAATATATATCATTGTATAGCCTTATGGATTTTTGATTAAAGAAAATCTTATTCTTCTATTGCCATTCTTGAATGATGTTATCATGCGTATTGTGTAAATTGTATGATTGAATGTTGTAGGCATGGATTTTGTTTACATCTAATGCTTAATTAATTACTGTTGATTTCTCAATAAGCTCCATCTAATGTGTATTGTGTAAATAAGCTCCATTCGTAGTGGTTTATATCCTTTGCAATGCTTCAATTACTTGTGCCTCACTTATTCACATGTATTCTTCACTTATTCATGTGTATACTTTATGTATATTGTGTGTATTCATGTGTATGCTTCATGCTTCCAATTTATAATTCATGTGTTCATGTGTATTATTCATGATTCATGTGTATACTTCATGTATTTGCGTGTATGCTCCATGCTTCTTGAGTTCTATTGTTGTCTAGTGGCAAGGAATTTAACACCAAAGGTTTCAAATGAACTATAAGATCTCCTTCCCATAAAAAATATCATAGAAAAATGTATTGCTTTTAAGTCATGGCTAAGGCTGGCATCCAACAACTAATGGTTCTAATTCTAAAGCTTAGCAATCATTGCATTTGCATCTATAGAAAAAGTGGATGTTTCAAACCTCATGGGCATATATACATATACCTCTATGAAAATCTATGAATGTGCATAAAAAAAAATGATAGTTGTTGATCCAACCAACAAAATTTATTTGCATCTACTAATATCATAACACTTGACATCTCATTAAATGAAATCAATGCACAAGTTAGTTTTATTGATATTCTGAAGACATTAGATGTGTATGAACAACAATATAAGTTTGATTTCCCAATGCATCACCCATGTGCAGTTATCACATTTCTCTCATATTCATTATTTAAATAAGTTAAAAAACCTCCTTCCATTTTCTATGCATGAAATAACATGACAAATCATTGGGAAACATGGTCCTATAATTGATGCTACATCATGTTTTATAACTATAGAGCACGGAAAACCATGTCATGGATATTGAATATTTAGATCCAATGTTTCACTAGTAGGTTGAGTTTTGCATCCTAGCAAGGGTGCACTATTCGGTGACAACAGCTAAAGTTTAGACTCATAAGGGATTTAGTTATTTGAATGTAGTTCAGAGTGATTCAGTGTGTTTGGGTGTGAAAGAGGACCATGCCTAGCATAAACGTACCCACCCGAATGCATCAAAATAGTTCGTTTGGTCACACAAGTTGCAAAACAAAATATTTACCACTTTACAACTTTGCACTACTTTCATTTGACAATTTTTTCCTTGAACCATTGATTTTTTGGCTCTTATGGACAACTCTTGCTCTTCTAGGGGTTTTCACCTAAAAGGAGAGAGATAGGAGCAAAAATGCTAATGGTTCATTCAAATTGTGTTATGTGGAATGTTTTTTGACCTAAATGAAGTTAACTAAATGCAATTGACTAATATGAATTAATGAAAATGAATGCAAAAGTGAAATTAAAGCTATGTTTGAAAACACATTGTGATATGAAACAATGAACTAAACAAAGAAAATATGTAGAATAGAAAGGAATGAGTTAAATTAGAGTGCACCTGGGAAAATATGATGAATCTAAAATGTTGTGGATGCTGACTGGAATCTCTAATTTTTCACAATGGGACTCATTTGCCCAGGGTGGTGAATTAGTCCTCCTCCTGGTGAACAACTGTCAGAAACAAGTTTCTATCTACCGGGATCCAAAATCTGACAAAATTCATATTTTTAGTATTAAGGTGGGACTCATTCGCCATAGGTGGCGAATCAGTCCTCTCCCAAATTTCTAAAAAATTAGGAGACAACTTTGCAACACCAGATCTAGAAATTACTGCTTGTCAGGTTGCCTAAGTCAATTTTGAAGGAAACAAATAGAAAACCTTCTCCAAGCTTGAAATAGACTTAAGTTGACTTGAA
Source organism: Sequoia sempervirens (assembly GCA_007258455.2). Classification (NCBI taxonomy): domain Eukaryota; kingdom Viridiplantae; phylum Streptophyta; class Pinopsida; order Cupressales; family Cupressaceae; genus Sequoia; species Sequoia sempervirens. The sequence goes on from VDFB02109453.1 coordinate 31,304, forward strand.
GCACCTAGTTGACTTGTAAACCAATCTTTAGCACTAAAAATCTTGTCAAATCTGCATACCGAGGGCTTTAAACAAACATGCAATAGGGGAAAAATTATTTAAGGTTAGTGAATAAGGGTTTTCCTTGGTCAAACCCCATTTTTTGTAATCAAACCTTTAATAAAATAATGAAATGCAAAGGAATGATAAAGTAACAACATGCAATTTCTATCAACTTACCAAACCCTTGATGATGCAAGTCTGAAGTAATGTCAATGGCTACTTCAAAGTGCTTGAATAATGCTTGAATGAATAGGTGGATAAGTGAACTTGATGAATGGGTCTTGAAATGAGGTGAAAATCACTTATTTATACACACTTGTTCCTTAGTTACCCATTCATACCTCATCTTTGCTGACATCAAGTGTTTTGAATAAAATTCAAAGGAAATTTAAAATATTTTGAATTTAAGGGCCAAAGGGACTCATTCACCACCATGCGAATGGTCCACCTAGGACCAAAATGTCAGAAATATGTTGTATTTACAATATTTGTTTGTCGGGACCAATACTCAAAAAAATACACTTCATTAAGTATATGAGAGCATAAAGGGGTCAAATAAAGCATGAGAAAGGAATAAATAGTGAAAATATGCCTAGAAAAGCATGAAAGCTTGTTACAAGACTTTACAACACTTCAAAATAGGACTTTTTGATGAATAGAAAGGTGATCTTTAGGTGAATTGTAATACTAAATAGGTCTAGAAGAATGTAGAAATATCTTACAACATACAACTCTTCACCAAGATGCTATTATTTGAGTTTAATACCTAAATAATCGTATTTCAAACGTATCACAACATAAAATCAGAGCAAAATAGATCAAACACCATGAAACAAGACCTAAAAGGCCATGAAAATGACAAGGGGACATTTTTATATGGCACATTTAGCCCCCACTTTAGTGAGAGGATGAACTTGCTTCAAACTCACACTAAAGTAGCCATGAACATTGAGAGGAGGGTTCAAATGTACTTACGTTAGCAATATGGAATGACAATGATCAAGAGGGATGATCAAGCCCCCAAGATGAAGATCCCATGGAAGACTAAACATAAGAACAAAGGAACACACAAGTGTCGAGATGGTGGATGAGCTTGATCTTCAATCTAATT
>VDFB02109456.1:0-12888 GCA_007258455.2 Sequoia sempervirens
ATCACCTTAATTGTCTACATACACATAGGCACGCATGTACACACACCCCAAAAAAACAATAGAATTAGCAACTTCACTAATCCAGATTAGGTTAGAACTAAGGGTGTTATAGAAGTTGGTTTTGTGGGGATGTGACAATTCTTTGGAAGAACCACTATTCTTTTTATTGGTTGTTTTCAATTGTAATTAGTCTACCTCCAACTACTTTTGTCTCAAATGAACTTCAACTTGACAGTTTTATATTTCCCCTCCCTCCAAAGAGCATTGTTGTCATACAACCCTTTGCACTTCCCTCAAATTGACTTCAACTCTATTGCTCATTTCCCCTTTTGAAAGGCCTTGAGTATGTCCTCCTAGGATTTCAAACATATTTGAAACAACAATAGTTTGACCCTATTTGATAATCTAATTCCACTTACTATTTCTTATTGAAGATGTATTTTTGCTTTGGTTGTGATGAAGGTGTGTTCAACGCTTTGAGGTGCTTGAAGCACATTCTGATCTTGATGAAGGGGAGTTCAGCACTTTGAGGTGCTTGAAGCACATTTTGATCTTGATGAAGGTGAGTTCAGCACTTTGAGGTGCTTGAAGCACATTCTAATCTTTTTGCAGTCCTTAGCAAACTGGCCATGTTTAGAATATGGCATGTATTACATTTGAAGGGCAACAGGCTATAATCAAATTTCTGCATAAATACCTATCCATCTAGATTTAATTTGATCGCTTCAAGGAAACATTTCTTCAAATCTACTTCCACATAGATTTAAAAACATGTAGAGTTGTCTTTTGGCTCAGCCTTATCAATAAAGTGGCCCAAAGTGCTACCAATGGTAGCCAATGATTTGTATCCTAAAAAATCAGAGGCAGACGGGGAAGTTTCACCTAAACAGGAACTACATTGGACATATCTTAAGCAGGATCAAAATCCATGAACCAATGTTTTAAAATATAATCCTCTTTACCACTTCTAAAAATCAGATCTATGTCCTCTTTTAGCTAAAAAAAGGATATGGAAACTTTCTCCACAAAACCAGCGTTCATTCTGGAGATCAGTTCAATTATCCACGGTTTTAGGTCTTAGCCAAAGACCCATACACTTTATTAAAAAAGCAGAATTTTTTTTATTTAAGAGAATCATTGTTGAATGTAACTTTAGATACCATTAGCATTAGCCCAACAAGCAACTACAGCTGCTAAAACTTCAAAATCATGGAGTTCAAAAGCAAAGCCACAAGAATTTCTTGTAGAAAGGTCTTAAGATAGACCAGATATCTTCGTGTTTGCAGCTACTGCCACCATGGCCACTGCTGCGAGCAATGTGTGCATTGTTTTCATGCCCTAATGAAAGGTGTTTTCTTGCCCTGAAAAGTGTTTAACTTCCGACATTAGATCAATCCTCATCATTGCCACAATGTTTTTTGAAGAAGCAAAAACTATGTCATTATCATTCAGACAACAAAAGTTTTTAACCTGTATATTCTTCATCTGTAAGGAAGAAGTTTATGAATTATAATCTGAAGTGATATGATTTGATTAAGAAAGATAAACTAGTACTCCATATTCATCTTAGGGAAATCAACATAATATTAACAAGTAGCAAAAATCACAACAATTCCAAGTGCAAATTATTCCAGGAGAAAAGGTAGGATGGCCATAGTAAAGTAGGGAAGTTTATCGACACTACTAAAATAAACCAAAAACACATCCATCAAAATAACAATGTATGTAAGGTATTTACAGACATTTCTTAGCATTATATATTGTGTATTTACAATCATTAAAATGTGGAATGAGCTATCTCTCTCAAAGGAGATCCCAAAGATATCCATTGGGACCATATAAGAAGGTACGGAAGTTCATCTACACTACTAAAATAAACCAAAAACACATCCATCAACATAACAATTTATGTAGGGTATTTACAAACATTTCTTAGCATTATATATATTGTTTATTTACAATCAAGAAAATGTGGAGTTAGCTATCTCTCTTAAACAAGGTCCCAAAAATATCCATTGTGATGGATTGCTTTGTAAGTAGGTTGAAAGATCCCATGGACTATATGCATTGTAACTCTACATTATTTCTCTCGCACATTGTTTTTCTTTCTTTTTATTGATTTACATGTGGAATTCACATTATGTATATTCAAGTTCAATTGATTTGTCAATAATATAACTTCAATATTAATTTACTCATAATGGTTGATCATTTTGACAATTTAATGTTCGATTTATCATGATTTCAAAATTAAAAATCACCCATCCATCCATATTAAAAATCATGATTTCATTGTTTGATTATCATGCAAACAAGAAGGTTTAAATATACTCATGATAGCATAATCGAATGGTCGTTTCATACATTACATTATCCGATGGAGCTTGAATCATGACTATCATTAGAAACATGTATTGATGTCTACAAGTCTTTCCAGTATTGTTGCATTATAAATTTATAATTGAGGTCCTTGCAAATGCAAAACTATGATCATACATCAGGTACGACAAGACTTACCTACATTGTAAATTGCATGGGAGAGATTTGCAGCAATTTTTGGTAACTTCGCAAGCATCTGAAAACATGTGTGGATTTCATCAACGTCAGAGGCCTAAATCAATTTTTCTCTCCGGTTCTCTAAAACTATTCCTTGAGACACTGATTTCCCAATGTTCTGTTGTGCTAAAGAAAATACTCCATTATTACAATCTTGCAGATAGCTTCATATAGTTTTTAATTTTGTTGTAAATTGTGAAGGTGGGCATGTTTATAGATTTGTTCTAAGGTAGGAATTTTCTTAGTGACTGAATTTTAGATCAATCACTTTTGCAGGAAGATGTTTTCCAAAGATCTGTTGATAGCATGCATCGAAGTTCATGTTCAACAATTAGATGAGCTACTCAAATTTTTGTTTTGGGTCTGTTATCAAAACAATTTTGCATGTTTGTATTTGTTGTGCATTAATATGCCCTTTTTCAAGTATAACAGTTTAGTTTTTGTGTTTGTATTGATGGATTGAATGTATCCACACTACTCGATGATGGTAAGAGACAAACAATAAGTCATATAAGGTAACTGTGACTAGATTATGTTTTCAAAAATGTAACTATTTGACAAAAGACAATGAAAATGGCTTTTACTGTCAGATGTATGTGAGACTGCACTACATACTTGCATATAGGCCAGGGGGGAGTTGGCATAATCCCACCATAGGACATTAAAAAAGTGGCAACAGATTGCTTGATCAGTATAGTAATAGAGGCATTAGATATGAAAATTGTGGCATGCTTAAAAATGTGTACAAAATGGACATTTCCCTGGGGTTTGTAGGTCGTTCCGCACAATGGAACATCTGGGTTATGCCAATAATTGTACAATTTCTATTCAAGATGGTGAAGACATTAAGATTCTCTGTCTATGCTACAAAATGTTGTACATCAGTACAATTTTGTATAAGTTTGAGCTTTTATTCATATTGTTTACATACATGATAAATTGCAACTTCTTTTGTTCTTTTTTTTCTTAGTTTTTCAAAGATTAAACTAAGTATAAAAAAAAAACATCTTTATCTCCATCCACAAAAATATGAAAAAAAACAATCTCTACCACCATCCACAAAATATGAAAAAAAAACATCTGTACCACCATCCACAAAATATGAAAAAAAAAACATCTCTACCACCATCCACAAAATATGAAAAAAAACATCTCTATCTCCAAAACCCATCCACCTGTTCCCAAGACCAAGACCTGGACTTGAGGAACCTGCGCCAGTTAACCAGCTGCCATTTGACAATAAAAACTGCCCTTATTTGCTTATATTAATCTTAATTTCCTTGTCAGGAGTGAATATCAGATCTGGGCAGATTGGTGATAATCACCTACTTGTCCTAGCATGGATCGGTAGGGTTAATTAGGGCATAAGTGTTAGATCTGCACATCAGCTATCAGGCGCTTGTCATTTCCTATTGATGTAAACTATTTTACAAACTTATACATCCTATGATTTCCAGACTTGTGAGTGCAGTCTGTTTATTTCTTTATATCAGAATTCTGTAAACTCCTGTGCATTTACCTAAGGTACATTTCAGTTGTAAACTTCTGTGCTCTTCCATTAGGTAATAATTACTGTTATTCTGAATTGGAAATAATGGATAACCAATTTATACTGAAATACAGTGTTTTAATTTGTCATGCCAGAGCCTGAAATTGAACGGGTTAGTGTCAGTCCTAAAACTCTGCTTAAATCCATTTATTAACTGACTTCCAACTAATAATGTTCTGTGATGTTGTCCAATTGCTGATGAACATCCTTTGTAAATGGAAAAGCCTGTTGTTTTGGTTTATTGATTTCATGTATTCTTAGGACTTATATGACATCTGAAGACAATTTGACTCCACTGTTATAAATGGTTTTAATCAAACCCATAATTATGATGAACATCCTTTGTAAATGGAAAAGCCTGTTGTTTTGGTTTATTGATTTCATGTATTCTTAGGACTTCTATGACATCTGAAGACAATTTGACTCCACTGTTATAAATGGTTTTAATCAAACCCATAATTACAACTTCTTGAATATTTGGGGAAACTTGTTTGCTGAACATTATGTATAATCATCCACTTCTTGCACTAGCATAATTCACATTTGGAACATAATGATAAAAGTCTTGTGATGACTTCAAATGTAAGAAAACTTCTATATATTAAATATTCACTTACATCACACTTAAATGGCTACAGTGATAGCATTTAGCTCACATAAAGCATTTAATAACTACAATGCATACCTTTCATGAAGAGCAACTAGACACAGAACGTAGGGCAGAGGGAATGCCGACATAGCTCTTGTTGTTGAATATAGTACCTACAGGAATTGAAAATGCTCATGACACCTGGATGGAGAGGGTTTGCCCCTTCTGCCAAAGACTAGATCAATAAATTTGTTGTGGTTTTTGAGACCTCACTCTCACTTTCTCCATCCAAAATTATGTTTTGTTGAGCTGTACATTTGGAGGCGTTAGAGATGGCATTTTCATAAATTGTCCACAGTATTTTAGATTCAGGATGCCCTTTTATGATATTGTTAACAAACCTTGTCTCTGTCATCGTCATTACCGTCAACAGAGGAAGCGCAAGGGCATTGATGGATTTGATTTTCTGCCAAACCAGAAACCTGGGCTTCAAAGTCTTTTCCAAACTGCTTTGCAGCAAAGCAGGGTGCTTCACTACATAGTTTGCAGGGAGCCCCATGGTATTAACTAGAAAATTCATCTTTTCACGAATATTTTTCTTGGAGAAAGATAAGACTAGAGGGACAGCCCAAAATAGTTGCCAGGTTTCTTCTGCTGAGAGCCCGCAGAGTTTGAGATTCTCTATATTGGACTCTAACGTTTTTGTGCTTCTCATAGCCACTATACCTACAATATATTTATACATTTTTCTTTCTTTGTCATCGCCAATCTTGTGAATGAGATCCATCTGTACAGGCGTTAAAGACGTGCGCCCGAGAACTTCCGGATACAGCCGTAATAAGCTTAAGAGCCCTGTTCCACAAAACCCCCATCCTTCCCAGAAAGCAAGTGAGGGCTTTAGGGTCTTCTCCAAGCTAGCACTGACAATTCTTGGTGCTCTCGCCAGGGCTTTAACGAACACTTCCTGGGACTGAAATACATTCTTCAGAAACTTCATCTTGGGAAGAAGGTTATTGAGGCTTTGGGAAAAAATGTGTGGATTTCTACTCAAAATCTTGGCCAGGTTTCGATCCATAAAACCGAAATCTTCCAGCAGTTTGATCTTAGGTTCCAATTTTCTTTCTGCAGTTCTGATTATTTGGGGTTTTATCCTCACCATATTGGCAATTTGGACTTCAGTGCAACCGTGCTTCTTCAACGTATGAATAACCTTCTCTACGTTGTCGAGGGTTTGAAGCTTCTGCAATTTGGGGAACAACTTGAAAATCCGAATGATATCAGCCTCAGACATGTGAAGTTTGGAGGAGGCAAAGTGTGAAAAGAGGGTCTGCGAATGAGCTTCTGTTGAGAAAACATTGCGAAAATGGAATGGGTGTAGAAGAAACAGTTTGCAGCAGAAATTGGAGTTGATAGGAGGTGCTACAACAACAAACAGTTTGCGGCATAACATGGTGTTCATCATGGCAGCTGCGGCGACAACAAAGGAAGAGGTTCTGGTTATCACAAAAAAAAAAGTTAGAATGTACCTGGGAGGGGTGAACACATCAAATTGATTTACCTCTAACTAGGAGGTGCAATGATAGAAAACTAGGGAGTACAAAAATACACATTTTTATTTTTCATTTCTTATATAAAAAAATATTTAAAGTATGATGCAATAAATTGTTATATTTTTGTGTATAGAATTTCTTTTTAAGATTTACTTTTATTTTCAATTAAACTAGCATACCTATATTTAAAAAATATATCTAAGTATGTCGAGAGATATCCTTGTGTAGTAAATTGATTAAAAAACAACATTATTTTAACCATCTAAACAACATCATTTTAAATTGGACGATGTTTGAGTTCCTTAAATTGGGAGTTCATTAATTAAGAGTTGATTTATCTTACTTTAGAGTTGTTTAAGAATTATTTCACTTTATTTGATTTATTCACCATAATTGTCACTTTAATTGTGATACATGACTAGGTAGACCTTTAGTTGTTCTTCACACTTTCTCCATGATTTTACAATGTGCCATTGTTCTTGATAATTTTTAACATTAAATTTGTTATTGCATTTTAATGAATTCTTTAAGGTTGAAGGTTTTTTGAAGATGAGAGAGTATATTATAGAGTTAGATCATCATGATTGACTTTACAAATGATTATTACCAATAAGGCATGTTATAGACCTAGTTAATATTTATTAAGATTCATAGTGGTCATCACCAAAGAATGCATTTACTCACTTTAATGGGACATCTATCAAACATACTCATTAACCTCATATATAAATAACATAGCACCTTATTCATTGATTTTCAAATATCCTTAAAAATAGCCATATCGATAAGAAACTTATTTTCAAAGTGAATTATAATTATAATTATGTTTGTTAAAAAAAAAAAAATTGTACGGATCTTAATCTTTTTTGGCTATGCTTAGAAAAAGAGTATATTTAAGTAAAACTTTGAAATTGTTGCCATCTCCTGAAAAAAATTTCACAAATGGTTCAAACTCTATATATTTTAGACTATACACACATAAAAACTTACACAAGTTTTAACACATTACGGAACATAATTCGATTTAAAAAGAAAAATCTATATAGTTCAAGCCTTTTGTTCATACGACTATTTTATTTAACATATCTTATTTACACATGCATGGAGTAAACTTATTTTCTAGATTTTTTTTTTGTAACTGAGCTTTATTAGTCAAGACAAACGAATAAACACTCTTTTTAAGAAAATGGTAAATCTTGGCATTTAGCTATATTTATCAGTTAAATGCAGCATATGCAGTAAACCCCATCCAAAGTAGGGGAACATTTTGAAATCCAAAAATATTAAGAATCAACTTGCAACCTTTTCCCCTAAAAAAAAACTTAATTCTATTGCGACACCAGCACATCAAACGTCCCCTTGAGCTCACCTTAAATCTTGCAAATTGATATGTTCGTCTACTTTGAACGATTTCAAGCATTTTTGAACCTGACATATCTTCTATTAATTTTTATGGGCATGTGAGGAAAATCAAGGTATTTATAGATGCATGTCATGAAGATTTGGAGCAACTAAGTTTGTAGTTGTTGAATTCCTTTTCTGCAAGTGAAAAGAGAGATACGTTTAAAAAACAAACCTTGGTTTTGTAGTGCCCCTCCGTCTGTGATGACATTGTGTTGCCTCTGACTCGCTTGTAAAGTTAGTATTGATTGGCATGATTTGAATTGATTCAATTTATTCGGTTTGTATTTTGAGGTAATAAATAAAATAAAAGTTATAATACTTCTGTATTTTTGTCAAATAAAATATTATTAATGTTTAAAATGAATTAAATAAATCAAACTTGAATATTATAATTAAATAAATAAATAAATAAAATGGTTGTGGAAGTAATGAATAATAGTATAATAAATAAAATTAAATGCAATATTATGTCAGTTTCACATAAAGATCTAATTATAGAATTTCACATGAAAGGTTTTGTAACTGCTCAGCATAAATGTAGTTCTTAATTAAGCCTCTTCGTAACTGAAACTGGTTGGAAGAAACTACACCTATAGAGCATTTGGAAGTCGAAGAAAACTGTAGAATATGCAAAATAAATAATAACTATATTTAGCTTTTGGACGGGTAGAGAGGGGGGTGGCCCTCCTCCATGATGGTTCTCCAGGAAGTTGCCAAAAATCCAAACCTGTTGACACAGTGAGGAGATACTATGGTTGGTATTTTCTCTCAATTGATTTTGAGCTGAGTCGATAGTAAGAAATGGAGCTGAAGCTACAGAAGGAAAGAAGAGTCTCCAGTCTTGTTCGTTCACTAACAAAGGAGTAGGAGATCATAGGTTCGAGAACTAGTGATTTCTCCATCCGCAAGGTGGAAAGAGTCAACAAGAATCTGAGAAGAGAATCACTGAAGACTGAGGAAATTTATATCAGGTAAGTCTCCATAATGATATGCCTACAGGAAATCCATTTATTTTCATGTGAATACTTTAAAAGTCTCATTATTTCAAACCCTCATGCTATGTGGCTTTTATTCAAACTTTTTTTTTGGTTGTGCTTGGCTGCGTCTATAGGGAGCAGTGTGTGGCTTACTTTTGCATACTAGATCTTATTTACTTACCTTTGGCGCTTGGGACCGTTGATGATGTTCCAATCTAGATCCCTCTTATTAGCCGAGCTTATATATATATATATATATATATATATATATATATATATATATATATATATATATATATATATATATATATTTATGGCTTTCAGATCTTTGCATTCAATTGTAGATTCAAGTACCTTTATTTGTTCTTGTCGCCTTGATGGGTCTACTGAAAACTAAACGATTTGAATTCTTTCATATGTGTTGTTACCGCTTACATGGTATTTGCAATTTGGTTCACATGTCTTATGCCGTCTTGTACTGTATATGTGCATATATTGTTTTTTGGTGATGAGTATGTTTTATTTCTTTTTATGTTAAACCTTCTAAATTTTAGAGAAATCAGACTTACTGGCTGTACACAACCATCTGGTTTTAGAATAAGATAATAAAGCAAAATTTTGAATATATATATGCGTATGTATATATATACTACTGCCTTTGCTTTCCCTACAATGTTGCCTTCTGTGTGCTCTATTCTTTTCCTGGTGTTATAAATCTTGCAAGCATGATATGTGTATGCACTTATGATTTTAATTCGGGAACCTTCAAACTAAAGAGCCGCATAGAATTCGAAGGAGAGATTTACAACAGCAACACGTGAACATAGAAGACTGTAGGGGTAAAATTAGCCTTCCTGTTCTATTGGCAACCTGACACATCTGATGTACTTGAAAATAGAATGTTGCGAAGGTTTAAATAACCTGTTTGATTCTTCTGTCAATCTATCGCAGTTGCAACACTTGAAATAATGATAATAATACAAGTAGATGGTGATATTTCTAAATTCCAATATTCACTTTCTTATATACTTGGCAACCTGTCTCAGTTACAACGTTTAGAGTTGGGGTATTGTACAGAATTAAATAGCCTCCCTGAAACTTTTGGGTAACTTATCACAGCTGCAACTAGTAAATTAAATAATCTCTCTGGTTTCATTAATAACCTGTAACAACGGTGCACTTGAACATGGTAGGGTGAATAGATTTAAATAAACTCTCTGATTCTTTTTGCAACCTGTTTCAATCGTCGCACCTAGACATAATAGGAAGTGTAAAAGCTTAAATAATCTCTCTTATTTCATTGTCAATCTGTCTCAGCCACTAAGCTTGGCCATAACAAGAAATTTTTAAAGGTTTAAGTAATCCCTCTGTTTTCTTTGTCAATCTAACGTAGTCGTAGCACTTAGAGTCAATAGAACGATAAAAGATATATGACAAATAGAGTAATGAAGGGAAATATGAAGAAGAGAGTATTTTAGAAGTTTACATTAGTCCGCATAATGTTAAGTTAGACAAATTTACAAATAGAAATTATTATGTGTGGAACATTGGTTAATTAATATTAACAACAGTATGAATTGTTTGTGGAGTCCCATTAATAATGGTAAATATTTTGATGGTAGATTATTTCTTTATAATGGAGTTAGTGGAAATGATGATCATTTTTTTATAAAGGTGCTAGTAAAGAATGTTTCCCCTCTTAGCTATAGTTATATAGAGAATAGTTACTTGCGTATGTCAAATGTTAGAAAAGAATGTTCTCTTGATTGTAAAATTAAATGATTATACTATATAATGAAAATTGGGAACACATTGGAATATTGGGGAAAAGAGTTATGCCTTTTTATAAATGAATAAGTTCTTACTTACATAGTGAAATTAGATGGTCATATAGTTTTAGTTAAGAAGAAAACTGGCATTGTAATGTAGTGTTGGTGAGATCAGTTATCCTTTTAAATATAATTAGAGTATTAATTGCCTAATTATGTTTATATATATGTATATAGTTATAGGAATGATTATAAATTCTAAATGGGAATAAAAGAAATTGGTTGGAATGCTTTTATAACTTCTTTTATTTAATTCAACTTTATGATGAGCATAGTGAGATGTTAGTAAGATATGTGAATATAGTCTTTAATGAGTTAAAACGATTTCTTATGAAGTGAAGAGTGAAATCGTAGATGATAGTTCAATTGTTTTTTTTTGAAGTTTATTGCTTTTGATTTGTTGGGTTAGTATTCTGAGTGTGATAAAATATGCCTTGAGATAATTACGATATGTGATTATAGAGCTCCCTTATTTATTTTAAATTAATTTTTATTGAACGAATGGATAAATTGTATTTGAATGGTCATTGATCATTTAAGGATAATTTGGTGTATCCTATTTGTGGTGTCCTCTTTGGAATTCCTTGGCTACGGAAGTGATTTCATTCCGTCAGGTTTGTGTCGATTTATGAGTGGTTTGATAGATCCTTTCATTGTGACTTTTCTTGAGTTGACGTGAGTTGGGGATCTTCTTTAAGTTAAATTGTGTTGTTATTCGTTTAACCTTACGTGGTGAATTCTTAGTTTGTTTTGAGTTGTGGGGGTCTTATTAATTGATTTTGTGGTGGAATATTTTGGATATTAATGCAATGCTTGGTTGTGATAAGTTTATGCTTCTTGTTGAATGTAGTCTTCCCACTTTTATTATTTTGGTGAAACATTAAATTATATTGTTGTCATGTTTGTTGATTTTTGTCAAAGGTTATTTGTTTACCAACTGTATGGGTATCTTGTGAGGAGGAAATTGAGGTCTCCCTTGGATGCCTGGTTGCATGCTTTTACCTTTGTTGTTGAAGGATTGTTTCTGGATGGTTCCGTGCTGGTGTGAATGCCTTTGGAGACTAATTTTGATTCAAGGAATCCTTTGACATTTAATTTGTGTTGCAATGTAATTGGGAACTCGTGTTTTGTTTATGAGTTGTGGATAGTTGATCTTCTTGAATTTCTGATTTATTTTGTATCGAAGTTGATTATGTAGTATGGATGGAGTTGTTGATCTTATTTTAAATGGGCTATCATTCTTTAGATTGAAGTAGTTGTGGCCTTGAATATTGTTGTCATGATGGAGGCTAATATAACTTTAGGGAGTTATTCGGAGGGCTTGTTTTTGTGTTAGTCAATGTCTCTCATACCCTTGGAAGCCGTCTTTGGTATGAGGGATTTTTACGAAGTTTAATACGAATTGTTGAGACTTTGATTATGTGTTTATAGCGAGATGGATAATGCCTCGCATGCTTCTCTTTTGTGATCTAATGTTCTTGTTATGTTGTACAACCCTTGGTTTTTTGGTTTGATGTTTGTTGGGTCTCTAGGGAGAGTGGCTCTTCTTGGGGGCCAGCGCCTCAGGTAAGAGGAATTGCACAGGAGAACCCACGTAAGAGTAGTTAAACAAGTGATAACCTAAAAATAGAATTTAGGGGGATGGGTAGTAAAACACACAAGATAATAAATATTGGATGTCTCATGTATGCATTAGGGCTGTCATAGACTAATGATAGGCTGAGAAGGCCGTGGTCGGCAAAGTCATAACCTTGTCCCCATGAGAGGTTATTGGCTTCGCATGAGCTACCCTATGGTGCCGGTGCCTCAAGTAGGAGGAAGAGCTAGGAGATCCATAGATGGGTGTCGGCGCCTCAGTTGGAGGAAGGGCCAGGAGATCCCATGAGAGCTATGCGATGACACTCTCCACTAGACACCCTTGTGCCTTGTTCCGTATTGCCTCTGGAATTGTATTCTGTTTATTATTTCAGTTTGATATGGAAATGTTTCATGATCATTATTTGGTTACTTGTTTACTGGTTATTGCTTTGATTTATGTGATGAGATTTATGACTTTAAGTTAGTATGTTGACTCATGAATGTTTATTATGTCTTTGTAATCCTTGAGTTTTATGATATTTTTGTATGATGTTGAGTCTTGTGGTTTCGTGTTTGGATGTTCTTGGTTGAGGACTCTTCTTGTCAGCTCCTTAGCACGGGGGGTGGGTCTTCGGACCCACGTGGTCAGGTGGAACGTGCTAAGCACCCCATTGGGTCCCCAGTCAAGGATCAAGAGGTGTGGATTGGTGCTGTTGCGGTGACCCCAGAGTTGTATCTGTCTTGGAGCCAGTTATGATACTATGTATTCCTCTGTTCATTTGTATCATGTTATCTTGTTGTATGGTTTCCGTCCATGATTGGAAACACTTTTGTATCATTGTACCTCTTGAACATT
>VDFB02109457.1:0-20965 GCA_007258455.2 Sequoia sempervirens
TCCACTATCTAAATATCACAATTAGAATCAATCCTTTTGATGATTATAATTCTACTCTTCAATCTCTTATGTAACTTCTTTAAATTTCTTCTCTGCAACTTACTAGTTCACTACATTTAGCCTTTAAGAAGTTTTTCCTTTGGATCATTACCTCCAGAAATTATTTATGAACACTCTTCACTTACCTTTTATCATAGAGATATGATCAAATCAAATTTGGATAGGATCTACCACTTTTTCTCTTTCTCTTTTACTCGCTTATACAACTATCATAATGCATTACTCATCCATACCTCAACCATATGACCTAGATCAATTAGGTTTATAATATATACATAATATTACATTTATTACAATACATGTTGGCCAATAACAATAAGAATATTAGATTTACAAGTTAGCCAAAAATTGAAAACAACATGAAACATGTAGAGGGCAAGACCAAAAATAGACTACACACAACACCAGGAAGAGGAACATGCCTTGTGGATTCTAACACACTTAAATTTATCCTAAACACTCTTCATAGCTTTGGTCTTCAATGAAAAACATTTGCATTCTTTGAAAATACAAACTAGGTTGACCTTAAGAAGGAAAACATGAAACTTGTGGCATGTCGCCCATTTCAATATTAGCGGTACACATGAATGATTAAACATTACTTTTGATTCTCCCAAATGAGTTAGCATGACCCATACAATATCTTCAAACACTCCTTGAACTCTTTTCAAACATGAACTTGTGGTACACACCTTCACCATACCCTAGTCAACAAGGAAAAAGTGTAACCTAGCAACACCTTCCTTCCAGACCACAACCTATTATGGAGAAACTAGAAAAAAACTTGTAGAGAAACATAAAACATCATATGATACACAAGAACACTCTCATACAACCATTTCACATCTTCATGTAGTAACAAGTTGGCACAAGCCAAAAGAAATTGAAACCAATCACTTGACAACAAAGTCTTGAACTCTATCATCTTCAACTTTCTCTGCGAAAGGAATAATGACATGAAACTTTATATATAACACCTTCACAACACTATGAACTTAAATTTTGAACCTCATAACCATATTTGTAAACATGGAGGAATGTAAATCTAACCTTTACACCTCTAAAAGCATCTTTATATAAATAACATAGTCTTTAAACTATCACTCACAAACACATCTTTTCAGAACCCAAATGAACTAAAAGTTGGATCATACATTCCTTGAGACACCAGAAAATTATCTTCCAAACCACAAGAAAAAAGCATTGACAATAGAGAAATGTAGATCATTTCTCAGATACTCTAGTAGCCAAATAGCTAGACTACAACACTCTTTTGACATCAACAACCTTCTTACATCAATCACAACCAAATTGTAATAATCTCATATGTACTTTTGACATCAATTACAACCAAGCTTATTATGCTGAAATAGATTGAATGACTGACTACCCCTTCAAATGTCCAACACATTTTTTCTCATATGACAAGTTTTCGAGAATGTGTCAAGGGTGCATGAAATAGGTGTCTCAAAAGGTTAGTGCATGTGTCTCAACCACATGAAGTGAGACAAAATGTTAAAGTCACTAAGTGAAGACTTAACAAGTCTGAATAGGTCAACCTGGAAATTTTCATATGCTAACTAGATATGCAATGACCTTATTTATGTTAATATAAAGTCTATTAAATCTATCATCAAATTTAGAAGATGAACATGCTCAATTATTTTTTTCAAATGTATACTGTTGGACTCTAAAAATAAGGATGATATGACTAATAAAAATATGTCCTAATGTGGTGGATCTAGAAAACTAATATCATTATCGTAAATTGCAATGAATCATCGCAATTCATGGATAAATCAATTTTTGATTCAAATATAACAAGTGATTTGGGAGATGAGATTTGAATGCAAATTATCAAAATAAATTGTTCATTTGTAAATGATATTATTGTCTCATAATATATCTAGGTGAAACCATATAATGATTTTATATATTTTAGAAATTAGAAGGACCAAGAAAACAAATATCATGAGCTAGAAGTTGTTTCATTTCATTAATATGTCCTTGAATATAATATAATTTCATATAATTTATCTTCCCACAATAACCAATTTTTTTTTTCTATTTTATAATATAATTTTAAATAATAATCAAATGGAATAGGTTTAGTATCATACACATGATCTCAAAACTAACTGAATGCAAAAGAAAAAATATTAGATTACCCCCCTTGATACAATAAAAGAACCTATGAACAATTATAGTGATATGAAACTTTATATATAATGCATAGATACAACTACCACTATGTATATTTGATGTACATTGATTCCAAGGTCTCAAAA
Source organism: Sequoia sempervirens (assembly GCA_007258455.2). NCBI lineage: Eukaryota > Viridiplantae > Streptophyta > Pinopsida > Cupressales > Cupressaceae > Sequoia > Sequoia sempervirens. The sequence goes on from VDFB02109457.1 coordinate 2,349, forward strand.
TGAGGAATATAATGAAATTTAAATTCTAGATAACTTTCATGAAAAACTAATAGTATTAATTTACATACTTTCTAAAAAGATTGGTTGTTAAAAATGATAGAATTGTGAAACAAACACAAAACCACGATTACATGATCAAACAACAAGCAAGACACCTTCCACGCAAGATATCTACAAACAAGAATTGCTATATTCATCAACAAGGAAAAGTTACAGAAGAAGCTTTCAAGAAGATATGAAAGCCATGATATTTCCCATGAATGATATTCGAGAGTAATTACAAAGAGGGTTGAATGCTTATAAGAGAGAAGCCCTAAATGAGAAAGGATTAGATCATGACAAGTGTTAACATCACATGAGATGAGGCATAATGATCTAATATTAACTCAACTAATAAGGCATTCCTAAGTTTAGCTAAAGTGTGTGAGAATAAATTAGACTAATAATCAATTAAAAATTAGTTCATTATTAGCTAATGCAAGATAACTCTAACACCCCCCCTTAAGATGAACTTAGGGAGTAGCTAAAAACCCTAAAAAAGAATGCAAGATGGGGCAAACAAGGCCAAGAAGGTACCCATGTCTAAACAAAAGATCTCTATAATGTGGAGAAATAGAGAAAACTTCATGGGAAAAAATCTACTCTAAGAAGAGATGAAAGCCAAGTGAAGGACTGAAGAAGCCTCCAAACAAGGAAAGGTTGTCCCAAAAGATAGGAACAAAAGAACATCTAGAAGCATGAAGAAGCTACAAACATTTTCAAAGAAAGATCGTTGAAGTGCTAAAACAAGAACCTCTGTTGTGATCAAGATCAAGAGGACAAGAATCTGTATGAGTGCCCTCAATGACACTACTCAAATTAGATGGAAAATGAAGGAAAACACCTGTAACTCGAAGATATAGATGGAAAAGTACCAAAATTTTGAAGAACTGATCAAGTCAAAATGGAAGGTCACCTCCAAAAGTAGGAATGCATGAGTGTTCATATGGTAAGTGCTCCATCTCACCAAAATGCATGGGTAACTAGTCGCTACATCCGCCTAGTACATAGGAATAAATAATGTATACATAGCTCAGTCTAACGCGAAACCAAAGAAGTAATAGCACCAATAGTAGAAACCTGCCCATAATGCTGGCAAGGGAGAGGCATGATAGGTACACTGAAAATGAATGCCTAAAAGTAGTGCATGAAGAGAAACCAAGAACATCTGAAGGTGAAATCATGAAAGTACAAGCAGATAGGGATGTGAAAACCACAAAGTCCACACTCACAGCATGAGAAAGGTATGAATGCAAAGAAAAGGAAAACATCAACCCCCATGGCACTTTATATCATAGTGCAAGTACAAAAAGGCACAAAGTGATGTGCAAGATCCCATAATATAGGTGCAATGCAGGCACTTTGCTCTTTAAAGATGCATTTACAAAATCATAAGTACATACAATGTAGACCCATAATGTCAAAAAGGGACAATGCTGAAAATAGGGTTTTGGGCCTTCTAAGCACAATGGTGATGTTTGTTGAAACTCCAAAACACTTAGAAAATCAACCCCCCGGATCACGGAAAAATCCTTTCTTCAAACCTTTGCCCTCTTACAACTGGCGAAATCCAAGTGAGTAAAGCTAAATTTGACTTTCTTGATAGTTCTATAGATCCATCCCGGTGAGGTTCTTTTCACACAAAAATGCGCTGAAAAATTTCCACCTCCAAAAATTGCAATGAAAGCAAAGGGGATTCATATGAAGCCCACAACCCTTGTTGAAGAAAATACCTTATAAATCAAGAAGGGGTTCACTGAATCCACGCTTTGATACCATGTTAGAATTGTGAAACAAGCACAAAACCATGAACCACGGGATCAAACACAAACAAGATGTAGATTACCCCTCCATTCTTGTCATCATGTGATGTTTTCTGCCTTGTTATGAATTAAGAGTGGTTAGGTATTGATTTATTTTGTGTTTGAGGTAATATGATAATTTAAATAAAAGTTGTTAATAAAATATAAATGGTTAAATTGAAATAAATTAGAATTTATCTAAGAGAATAAAATTTAAAAAAAAAAGAGAGTTATAGTATGTCGAATTCGAGTGAGAAGTTTTCTCCTTAAATTTTGTTACGGTTGCCTTGCATGGGGGAAAGAATTTAATTTTAAACCGATTATAATTGGTTGCATGAGCCACCACTAAAACAAAACCACTCTTTCTAATTAATTCACCATGCAAACAAGATTCTTTCAGGGAAAAACTGCCTCTTGTCTGAAGAATGTCTCTTTTGTGTATTGCATGATTTTTAGGCATGTAACAACGTATTTTTGCCATGGATTAGGCTGTGGAAATATTTTGCAATCTTTGATTACTGAGGGGGCACTATGAATAGCGTCGAATCTTCCTAGTCCTGTTTTGTCCCATCTTGGTTGAGAGCCTGCGGAGAACAATTATAACCGACAAGGTGGTTTCATTGCATGTAGAGGGTTCTATCGGTCACACTGAGCATACGAGTTATCTGGTTCGATTCTTCCATGCTCGAGCTCGAATCCTCACACTATGGTAGGGGCTTGGCATGGTGCATAGAAGGGTTTTGCTTTTAGCGGTAGGATCAAATCAAGTCGGGGAATCTGAAGAAGAGAACTATGCTATTCCTGTTGGGTTTGGAGGTGGGAAGAGGAATCGTACAAAGCTATCTGGAGGTAGTGTTATAGTAATTAATGGACAGATTTCTTGGTGATGCACATGGTATCGTGAAATACTTTTTGTCACGAGCAAACCACAGAAGGAAACGATATTGGAATGGAATTAACATTGCTTGTATAAGCTGCTTTATCATTTATCATAATTGTCCTGCGTGCAAAGCTTTATGGGGAGCGAAAGAAGAAAACAATAGTCATATGTGCAAAAAGAACAACAACTTGTTAATAGCTGTGTATTAACTTCAAATAGTCTTCTTTCTTTTTCTTTACATTCTCCATATGTGCAATGTGGGGAGCAAAGAATCATTAAAGTATAAGTTCAGAGCAAGAACAACTGAACTAAGAAGAAAAGTCACATATTATGTGCTAGTCCAAGTACAGGCAGACAGAGGATAGTATCGCATTTAGAAGAGAGGGCATCCCTCCTCTTTGGCCGTCCAAAACTACAAGGCAAGGACAAAATCTGGTGCATAGGGAAAAGAAAAAGAACCCACGACCCCTTTAAAATACATTTCGAGTAGAGATTGAAAGGGAGAAGGTAAAAAAACGTGTTGGAATGAGGTTGAAAGCCAGGTTTAGAAATGCTTGTAGAATAAAGTCTTTGGACATGATAGATTGGCGACGTTTTAACAGATCCCTCATAGCTATCTTCTAGGAGAGGCTAAAGGCACGAATTGCAAATTCAGTCAGGTACGCCACATTCGGTGCAGGATCTTGAGGTAAGTTACTTACTATTACATCTGCCTGAAAGTTTTCTAAAGTCTTTTTAATAGATCTTTTCTGTGCGTCCCCTGCACTCGTTGCATTCCATGAGATCACAGTTCTTTGAGAATTTGTCAAACAGTTTACGTGCCTTGTTTGTATTGTACAAACTAACCTTTCACCTCTCCGATTAAGTTAGCTAAAGTCTGGAAATAAGGTTATGATGGAGTTTTAGAGTATGTTTTTTTTTTAAGAAGGAAGTTTCGATCAAGATTCTAATAATGCATACATATAGGTTTAGCATCACGACATCCTTTAATCTGCGTGGTTGTATTGATGCGGGGAAGGAAAAAATTGGCTTTACACACCTTAATTGCATTTTCCTTGAAAGTTTCTAAAGCTTTTTCCCTCAAAACATTTAGTGCATATCCTGTAATCATTGTCAACCTATCTAAGTTGCAGCATATGAAAATAATGATAAAATGCATCTGGATGGCGGTATATCCAAATTCCAATATTCACCTTCTAATATATTTGGCAACCTGTTACAGTTACAATATTTAGAGTTGAGGCAATGTTCAGAATTAAATAGCCTCCCTGAAACCATTGGCAACCCGCCACAGCTGCAACTGTTAGACTGCAAAGGTGTAGTAAATTAAACAATCGCCCTGATTTCATTGTCAGCCTATTTGGGCCGTAGCATTTGAACATAATAGGAAGTTTAAAGGTTTATATAATCTATCACAGCTGCAACACTTGAAACTAAAATTATGTTTTGATTTAAATAACCTCTCTGTTGGCAACTTGTCACATCTTCTGCACATGAAAATAGATTGTTGTAGAGACTTAAATAAACTCCTTGACTCTATTAGAAACCTGTCATAGCTGACGTGCTTGAGCATGGAGGCTTGCGTAGATTTAACAAGCTCCTAGATTTCATAGGCTACCTATCACAATTTCTATACTCGAACATATAAGGGCAAGGACGTCTATTGAAACTTCTTGTTTCAGATCGCAACCTATCACAGCAGCAGAACTTGAACGTGGTAGGGAGTATAGATTTAAATAACCTCCTTGATTCCATTGGCAAACTGTCATAACTGCAACACCTGAACATAGAAGGCGGTAGAGGTTAATATACCCTTCTATTTCCTTTGGTAATTTGTCTCATCTGCAGTACGTGAAAATAGAATATTGTAGTTCTTTACAAACTATCACAGTTGCAGCTAGAATGTTGCAGACGTTTGTTTAAACTCTTCATTCCTTTGTCAACTTGTCTAGATGTTGATAGGTGAATTTTATTTATGTATTTTACATTTTCATAGTTGTTTATGTATAGATCAGAGTGATAAACATTTTGGAATAATTTGGAAATTAGTAGATTGGAAATGAAAGATGATTAATTCACTACTAGATAAATTGTAGGATTTAATAAAGGAAATTAGATTACTTTGCAAGATGGAATAAAGTTACTTAAGATGGCTTTGACTAATTACATGATAGTAGGCTTAAATAATGTAGATTATGACCCTTAAACAAGTTACTATGTTGACTTGGAAACATGTTACCTAAATGCCCTCCATTTCGGATCTTATTGATCTAATGTAATGTTTTCTTTTGAGTTTGCAAATATCTTCATATTTTGGTTAATGAGTTTGTTTGAACATGATAAGTCACATGGTCTTCTTTTAATGTTTGATGAGTTGCGAGTGTACCCACACTCTCATTTCATTAATAATTCCTATACTTGAGCTGCATACGATCATATTAGGGTTGTTAGCTAGAGAATGTTCATAGTACCTTGTAATTGAAGGTGTTTTTTGTAATATTATTTTGGATAATCTTTTAAGATTTATCTCCTTGTTGTAAAGGATGACTTTGTTGGCTTTATTCCGATGTGTGCTCTCTTGATTTACTTGAAACTTGTTCATTGAAATCGTGTGGAGTATGAGTAATGTGTTTTGTGAGTGTTTTTGGTGTCTTGATAATGAGGGCTATGCAATGTAATAATGATTGTAGTAGTTTTGAAATGTGATTCTCTTGATGTCTTAGTGAACTCTAGTTGATTTCAATGGTGCCTTGTTGATTGGTCTCTGTCTCAGGATAAATTTGTTAATATTGGGATTCTATGTTGATTGGTTAATTTTGATGGTTTTGTTCAGATGTGACTTCCTCTTGAGTTAATCTCGGTTGTGAGGGGATTTTATCCTTTTAATTTGTGTTGGAACTTATTTGGAATCTTGTATTGTGTTGGCTTACCCTCATTTGCGAGTTTTTGGATAGTCGCTCTTTTGGGATTCCTGAGGAAGGGAGAATGTGGTTTCATAATTGGTTCCTGTGTTTACTCTTGTGGACTATGGTCTTTATGTTTGGACTTACTTGGTGGGTATTAGCCTTGCATGTGGATGTTGTGTTACTATGGATTCCTTGTATGGGATGGTACATACCTCATTTGTTTTTTTACTGAGTTGGTCTTATTATTTTGTGCTAGTGGCTTACCCCATTGAGATAGTAGAATTTTAGTTGTGAGCAGGGAGAGTGGCTTCTAATGAGGGCCGGGACCCGGAAGAGGTCCCAGGGTAACTCATTGGAGGTTTATTAATCAAGTGAAAACATTAATAATTAATGAGGGGTTTTGGGTATAATCACACTTTAACAAGATATAAGTGAATGCCTCACTCATGACTCAAGTGCTTGTATGGGCTTGAGATGAGTTGAGAAGGCCTCGAATGGCGAAATCATTGTCTTGTCCTTATGAAAGATAATCGATGCCGCATTGGATTGCATATGGGGCTAGGTTTCGTAAGAGGTTGCCAGGGTAACCCAAGTTGGGGGTCGGGGCCTAGGAAGATTCTCCAGGGTAACCCATGCATCATTGCGATGACACTCTTCCCTAAACAACTATGTTTGTTTTTGTTTCCCTCTAAGTTGTTCTTGGGCCTCTGGAAGCAATTGTTGGCATTTGTATGTTGATGTTTATTTGGTTATTCCTTATGTTGGACACATATTGTGTTGGTTATATTTTGTGTTGAGATTGCCTTATGTTATTGTGGATCTAGTTGTGAAGTCTTGTACCCTTGTTTTGTATGATGGTTATTGTTGGGGATCCTTCTTGTCATCTCTTAGCACGGGGGGTGGGCCTTCGGGTCCACGTGGTTGGGTGGAACGTGCTATGCACCCCATTGGGTCCCCAGTTGTCGATCATGAAGTGCGAAATTGTACCTTGCAGTGTCTCCTGAGTTGTACCAAAGTTGGATCCAGTATTGCAGCTTTGTACTTTTTCATTTCAAATGTATCATTCTATTTTATTGTATATTCCCCATTTATGTTGGGAAGTGACATTGTAATATTGTAACCCTTGATTAATGTGTTGAACATGTTCATGTTATTTTATGGTTACTAGTGTATACTACCTTTCATGTGATGTAATGATGTTGTTGTGAAATGAAATGTAGTCTTGTAAACCCGAGGGATTTGTTATATGTAATTCATGTTTAGTTTCATATCATGTGATATACGATTATTATGATGAATGTTAATACTAAAAAAATAAAAATTGTGCCATAAATGTTAGATGTATTAATATCCTTTGGGGTTGCTTGGCGGGGCATTACACAAGACACCCTCCATGCAAGAGATGCAAGCGGAATTTCTATATTCATCAATAAGGAAAAGTTACAAAAGAAGCTTTCAAGAAGATATGAAATTCATGATATTTCCCATGAATGATATCTGAGAGTAATTACAAAGAGGGTTGAATGCTTATAAGAGAAAAGCCCTAAATGAGAAAGGATCAGATCATGACAAGTGTCAACATCACATGAGATGAGACATAATGATCTAATATTAACTCAACTAATAAAGCATTCCTAAGTTTAGCTAGAGTGTGAGAATAAATTAGACTAATAATCAATTAAAAATTAATTAATTATTAGCTAATGCAAGATAACTCTAGCAAAAGAGGATCCAACTTGAGGAGTTTGTATATGCCTAATCAAGCCCTCTAAAGTTTAAAAAATGGGAATTAAGCATGCTAAACATGATAATCTATTCTTTATAAAGACAATATGAACCAAATTTATAAATGAACCATACACAATGTAGAGCACAAAAAAAATATTACATATGTAAAAAATTTCTTAAAAACTTATTATCATATGACTAAGAAATACTCTCATGAAGTTGAGCCAAACTTACAATTAGGCCAATGGTGAAAAGTCTAGATTTTGGGGGAGAGATGGATGACATCATCATGAAATCAACAAAGGATATACCGATATTCTATCCTAATATTCTTTGATGCTAGAATATTTGGAACCCATTAAAAACTTCACTTGAAACTAATTTTGATTGTCAAAATGACCATTTTTATTTTAAAACCACATTCAATTGGCACAAAATAATTATATTCCAAAAATGGCTACTTTAAGGGAATATTCTTTCTACTATGTTACAAAGGTGTGTACATGGTAGGACTAGTTAGTCAATTAATACTCAAGCAACAATTTGGTAATAGGTGGTGGTGCTTAATGGATGATGACTATGTTAGGGTGATGTCCCCTATTGTGTTTTCTATATTATCTTCTTATGGCTACATGTATGATGCACCAGCAACATCCATTTTTTTTATTTAAAAAATAAATCATGATAAAACAAATTTTATTACATCTACACATGTTGACTAAGACATTTATTATAACCTATATATCATGTAGAAAATCTATGCAATAATATTAAATTACACACAACACTAGTAGAGGCTTAAATAAAACTCGAAAAAAAACTTAACTCCAAAATAGAGACTGCTATATATATTATTTTTTTATTTCTTGAGCCTTTTGAGTGTAACAATGAGGCTCTATTATTTCCAAGATTTTTAGGTCTTATTTCTTTGCACTGCTTAATTAGGTGGACTTTTTGTCCTTCCTATATTTTGTTGTATTAACCTCGAAAACCCGTTTTTCCTTGACAAAAACAATGAGGCTCTATTAGTTCCAAGATGTATTGTATTAAATTTGTTGGCTAAAAATCCCTTGATTTAATAAGGTTCTTACAAATTAAGGTTGTTGATACTATGTTGGAGTCAAATATTTGACCAAAACATCCTAATAGATCTTACATTCATAAAATATGTGTTTATTCATAAAAGGAGTATAATTAAATGAAAACCCCTTGATTACATAGAAAAGGGGTGAGATGAGAAGCTAGTCATGGACCCTAACCACCTTCATGAGTGTAGGACATGTTTCCATGATGTTTCATGCACCTAGGACAAGTGTGATAAAGGTGATGTATGCATATTCACAGATAGGTGTCTCAAATGGTGAGAACATATGTCTCAACCATATGAAGTGAAAAAAGTGAAAATACCCCTAAGTTTGGACTTAATTAGTGTGAATAGGGCCATAAATAGGAAAATATAAAGATAACTAGTTTGACAATCCCACTATTTATTAGCAATAATATCCTTGGTTAAGCTTACAAAAATGATATTGTAGAGCCTTTTCCTTCCATTATGTTTTCTAATTATAGATTATTCTGGATCAATGAGAATTTCTATGAACAGTTTTAGTCAAAATTGTAAATGAACCTGTGTAATTCTTTATTAGAAAGATCTAGCAAAAAGATATTTTTTTATTAGTTCATTTCAATTCTTTCTCATTGAAGGGATAACAAGATTAATGGATATATTCTTTACATTTTATAAATAAGAGTCAATATCTCTCCTAATAATATCATCTTGTACCTATGAGGGCTCTTGTCCTTCTCCTAGACCACACTAAAATGGGTCATCCATATAATATAATTTCAATGAGGTGTTGTGTAGATTGGTGTCCACCACCTTGATATGGTGTATTTCTTGAAATCCATGTCGTGTGTACCATCCAGTTGTTATTTCACAATTACCCTCATGAGCACATGTCAACACATTATTGCTAAAATCAAAATTGTAAATAAATAAATTATAAAAGATAGTTGTGTTGTGGTGTATGTCCATAGCTAAAATATAGGGATTACATAAATTTATGTTGTTCGAGGCTTAGGTATTAGAGGTTTTAAGAACTTCTCACTTCACTAGACTCTTAATAGAAATCTTGCTTAGCTAAAAATTGAAGTTATTTTGATGATATTTAATAACCCCTAATCTAAAGTTTCTAGCCAAGACTAGAATGAAGCTATTGGAAATAAAACATAAATATGGGAACCTTTTGTGCAAAGTTCTTAGTGTAACTATTTTTGTAGCCAATTTCTAATTACCAAGGTCCTAAGAGGGAAATATGAGAGCATATGGTGGAAAATATTAGGAATCCTTGAACCTTCAATACTACTACAAAATATGACCCTAGAAGTAAGTCTACTACTACGTGCTATGTTCCTTCATAAAATAAATTAATCCATTAACATAAATATAGAGAATATTTATTATAAATGAAATAAAGAAAGAAATATTGTAATGAATTCACAAAATCACATTACAAAATATAATTGGCCTCTTCAACTAGGAAGGCACCCATAATCAATACTCTATACACCATATTCAATAAATGATTTTCTTCCATACCTAAACTCTTTCTTGAAATTAACTCTTCCATATGTGTTAGATAAATACAATTAGCTAAAGGGATGACTTACAAAGAACATGCATCCAATATTTTATTAATAACATTTAATATGAATGTAGAGAATTTGAATTAAGAACTCCTAATGTTTGCATTCACAAAGATTAATTCTATATTTATGGATATTAAGTCTACATTTTTATAGGTTAACCATAACAAATAATATTCACTTTATAAATTTATAAATATTCATCCAAACAAATTTTAAAAATCAAATACTATAACAAGTTGATTTCACACATCTTTTAAATTTGAATTCTCACCCTTAAAATATATGTAAGTACTAGATTTAAATTCATTTGATTTGAATAATTCAATCATATATTCTAATTCACATATAATTGATTAATTATTTTCATTAATTATAATGCAATTTATTCTCTAAAGAATAAATATAAAACATAAGATATAGAGATATATTTTAACTCACATTTGAAAACTATTGAGAAAAAGTTGGGATCAACTGTTAAAGTGTCTTTATGAAAGAGGGTGTACAACAAATATGGTAACTATCTAAAGCATAATCCTTTCTTTTATAGGGAAGGAATTTTTATCTTTTAATTTGGAAATAATTGCTTTAAACATTGAAGAAATGAAACAATAAAAGAGAGCAACACTATTCTGGATGTTGTATTTTGATGATCATCTTCCACTTATATTGGACATCTGAATTAATGAAGTGGACGGGTCCTCTAAAGTAATCTGAGAAAGAGTTGCATGATAATCCAATGAAGTAATTTTACCAGACACTTGCTTCCTATAATGATTGACCGATACATGTGTTGAAGGACCATTGTGTATAGGGAGATCTGCATTCCTATTTGGAAGTTTTGCTTGTCTTGTGGTTGCTCTTATCCAAACAAGCTCCTCCACCACCTCTCTCATCAATGGCCTTGCCCTTCCTTCCACCTACAAGCATTTCTGGGCCAAATTTGCCATATTCTCCATCTGCCCTTGGTTTTCCTTGTTCACTACTTTGGGATCTAATATTTCAGCTAAGTGGCCGCCATTAATTGCAGATAGGAAATGCTCACCTAAAGTGAGCACATTGCCTTGTTGAGACAATAGGGGTTGTAGACCGGTGAGGAGCTCCACCAAAACTACACCAAAGCTATAAACATCACTCTTCTCAGTAAATTGGTTGCTTCTCATGAACTCAGGATCCACATAACCTGGAGTACCTGAGGGAAAAATGGTGCTTAGATGCATATCTTCAGAAGGTCGCAGACGAGAAATACCAAAGTCTGCCACTTTAGGAGTAAATGTTTCATCCAAGAGAATGTTTGATGATTTTATGTCACGATGGAAAATAGGTTGAGAGCCCTCATTATGCACATATGCTATACCCTCTGCCGCCTCTATGGCAATCTGTCGCCTTCTTTCCCAGGGCAAGTGCTTCTCTGGGGACTGTAGATGTTGATAGAGTGTTCCATTTGGCACAAATTCGTAAACAAGCAATGGAAGTTGAGTACGTAGACAACAACCAATCAATTTCACTATGTTTCTATGATTGATGTGGGATAAAATCACAATTTCATTAATGAACTTAGGCAAAAATGCTTTGGGCTTTTTTATTGCAACTGGCAAGCCATCTGAGAGAGTTCCTTTAAACACGGTTGCAAAGCCGCCTCTTCCTAACTCTGTTGAGTAATTGTTTGAGGCCATTTTTAACTCTATTAGGGTCTTCACCACCTAGGTTACAGGTGGTAGGTGATTGATTGAATTTTGCAGGTTGGAAGGTGAAAAGAAAACTTGGGAAGATGCCTCCTAAGAGTGTTGGTGCTACTAGAGAGTTGCAAGAGTTAAAGAGAAGTGTGCTAAGCTTTTGGAGTCACACAATGTTGTATTGGAAAGGCTTGCTGCCTTGGAGACAAAGAAGAGAAGAGATGAGAATGATGAGAGTGATTCAGAGGAAGAAGATGAAGAATATGAAGATGTGATGAGGAGTTAGACCTTGAAGATCAAAGGATGGAAAAGTTGCTCAAGGCAGTCAAAGGTGATTCACATAAGGTAAAGGTTGATCTACCTATGTATGGTGTAAATTTGAATGAGGAAGAGTTGCTTGATTGGATTGCAGCCATGGACAACCACTTTGAAAGTGAAGACATTTCAGATGAATAGAAGGTGAAGGTGGCAAAGACAAAACTCAAAGGTCATGCTCTTCTATGGTGGGACTACGAGCAAACAAAAAGGAGAAAGCAAGGTAAGTCAAGGATAGTTTCTTGAGACAAGATGGTAGAAAAACTTAAAGGTAAATTTCTTCCTAAAGACTATGAAGTTCAATTGTATAATAAGTTACAAGGTTTTAAGCAAAAGGATTTAGATGTTAAGACCTATACTGATGAATTTTACAAACTAAGTATAAGATCAAGAAGAGATGAAGATGAAGTTGAAAAAGTGGCTAGATATCTAGGTGGCCTTGTATTCAATATACAAGATGAATTGGTTGTTGCTAACTCAAATATTATTGAGGAATCTTTCCAATTGGCTATTAGGGTGGAGGAAAAGATTAAAAGAAGGAAAGAGAAATTTGTTAGAGGCATAGGTAATAATACAAGAGGGAGAGGATCAATCCCTACATCAAGGCATCCATTTGAGGAACAAGAAGAAGCAAGTAAAGGTAAGGAACAAAGTGTTGATGCAAGAGGAGGTTTCAGGGGCACTAGAGGTAGATTTAGTGGTAGCAAAAGTTCAAATGTCTTTTTAGCAAGATGCTACAATTGCAATGAATTTGGTCATCCTTTTTGGAAATTCTCTAAAAAATTTGGTACTTCATCTAGTGGAGGTGAAAAGAGGACTGAAAGGAGGGATCAAATAGTAGAAGAAGAGGACTATGAGAGTACTAATTCTACAAGTTATCATGTTACTCCTAAAACAGGTGAAGCTTTGATGATGAGGAAGACCATACTTAAGGCAGCAAAAGAGATGGAGCCATTGCAAAGAAAGAATCTCTTTAAGACCACATGTAAGTGTAAGAATAAGGTATGCAAAATTGTCATTGATTCAGGCTCTACTAAGAATATGGTGTCAAGTGAGATGGTTAATAAACTGAATTTGCAAAAGATTCCTCATGAATTTCCATATAAGGTGTCTTGGTTGAGTGATGGGAAATCTCTTTTGGTCAATGAACAAGTTGTTGTTGAATTTCAAATTTGTGGCTATAAAGACAAGGTAGTGTGTGATATTTTTCCCATGGATTGTTTCCACTTACTCCTAGGTAGGCCCTGGCAGTTTGACAAGCATGCATTGTATGATGGGAGAGCAAAAAATTATACCATAGAGCAAGATGGAAGTACATTTGTTTTGACTCCACTTGTGGAAGAAGATAAAGGTAAGACTAAAGAGGCTAAGGTAATCATGTGTGGAAATAAGAAACCTATAGAGGTTGTGAAAGGAGACAAAAAGATAGGTGCTATAGTCAATTCAAAGCTTGAGAATGCTCTGACAGTAGGTGAAAAGGTTGATTCAGGTTTGTTGATAGTGAATTGGAATGATAATGTTTTGATAGGAACCATGGTGTGTCCTTTGGTTGGAAGTAAGATTGCAATTCAAGTAAGATATGAAGGTACAATAGGTTGTAAATTTGATACCTACAGTGGTACAAAATGTTGACAAGATAGTAGGACTGATGACAGTGATGAGAGGACAAAATGGACAAGAGAGTAAGGGTGGATGCAAGCATGAAGATGAGAAAAAGGAGAAAAAAGGTCAAGGAATCTATAACAAGTGTTTGATTGCAGGTATGAAGCTAGGAACCTTATCAATTTTTGGTCAAGGGACTGGCAGAAAACAACTAGTAGGTCTGATTATAGAAATGGACACATATTCAAGTGCAAACAAGAAAAAGGATGCAAGGAAGATTACAAGATCACTGTATCTGAACCAAGGAAGGAGATTTGTAGAAAAAAGAGTGTGTGGAGCTAAGATGAAGCATGGTACAAGGAAAAACTCATGTGACATGAGTTCTTTTTCAATGGGGCTATATATGGTGTAGGTGCACCCAAGCACATGAAGATTACAAATGTGGGTCAACATGATAAGTCTAGACGTTAAGGTATTTAGGAATTAAATATGGTATATTTATTCTAAATAAGGTGTATTAAGACTATTTATTATGTAATTGGGTGGTTTTTGAGTTATTGGTGTCAAGTTAGTAAAAGTTGCAAAAAAAGGTAAAGTTGTCAAAAACATCAAATTGCAAAAGTGCAACTTTTAGGAAGTTGAAGGGTCTAGGAATTTGAAAAGTAGTTATAGGTGTTTTTTAGTTAGAATTTGAAGGAAACAAGTATAAAAATCATAAAAAATTCTTGAGCATCAGTCTGAGAAGATTGTATTGAAGTTTCAAAAACAATAACAACGTTTAATTCTATAATTTCACTGTATTTTTTATCTTTCTAGGATCTGTACGAACCGTACAGTTTTTGGTATGCTTGGAAATTCATAATATTCAGTGGAAGCATGTTTTAACTCTCATTTGAATCAATTTTTAGATTTTTTCATTAAGATTGGTGAGAGTTCTCTTCGATTTTATGTAGTTGCTATGTTAGCACCATATTAAGGGTTGATTGTCTCATAAAATGTTGTATTGACCCATTCCACTCATTGTACCTATTGTAACTCATGGAATGGGTCCAACACATTATAATTTAGGTTTCCTCATGGTTTTGTAGGTAAAGGAGTATATTTGTTGGTTTTGGGATGATACCCTAGGGCTGAGCAATGTGATTTTCCATGTGAAATTGATGTTAAGGTAGGGCTTTGGAAAAACAGTGATGAAACTATCCATGTAATGGATTTGTGAGTTTGCGAAGGGTAATTGTGATGTGTTGGAGGCATTTTTTGAGTCAAATTAGCCTGGGTGTTATGATTTTTTGTAAACCCTTTTCTTTTTGTATGTATAGTGAAGGTTTGGTGGATCAACATCCTAGAAGTCTTGAATCTGTGAATTGATGATGGATTTTTTTGTTTTGGAACATAATTAGTGAATTTATATTGATTTTTAGTGAAACATTGGTGTTTAGGGGGTACCTCCTTTGTAAAAGAGGGCTATTTGGTGGTTTTAGGGCAAGGGTAGTCTATTGGTTTTCAATATTGTTGCAAAGAAACCTTATAGGATATTTTGGTATGTTGTGTTAGGTCCCTAAGAGGATCTCAAAAGGTTTCAAGAAGGCATATGTACAGCCTTCTCTAAAAGATATCTCCAAAATTCAGATCTTGAGGGCAACAAGCCTCTATGTGTATGTTCAAGGAAAGCTGAGTGAATAGTGTTGAAGGGGTTGGTTTTCTTTTGTAAGTCTGATCATTTGATTTGGGTTGGGGTCTTCACCACCTAGGTTGCTATAAATAGGATAATTTATGGGAGGTTAACATGTCTTATTGCTAACATTTGATGTGTGTTTCCCACTAAGTTATAATCATGTGAATCTAGGGTAGCATGAAAATAAGGTGTAGAAGACGCATAAGCCAAGTTAAAAAAAGGAATTTGGATTAAAATATAGACTATAAGATTTTATTTCTAAATTCACACTATCCTCAAGTGAATTGGGTTAGAAAAGTGATAGTATTTTCAAGTAGGATGGAGCAATAAATTAATCAATTAACCAATATAGATACAAAAATTAAATGAAAAAAAAAAATTACAGAGGGAAAAAAATTAAATTGGTTCACCCTTTGGGCTACATCCATAAACAACTATCCAATTTATTTAAATATCCAGAAAAGAATATAAATTACATAAACCAACATTGATATCATTGCTACATGAAATGAAGTGTAAAATTCTTAGCAAGATGAATGGCACTTTAGTTGTCCATTTATAAAAAAAAAATTAGTCTGTTGCTTTCCCAATTCCTCAAGAAAATATTGTAGCCAAATCATAAATTTTCTTGCTTTAGTTGCAACAAAATATTCTACCTCTATGGTTAATAGAGAAAAAACTTTTTACAATGTTGAAATCCAACGAACTATTGTTTTGCCTGCGATAAAGACATAACATGTAGTACTTTGCTTGATATATATATCACACAACAAATTAGAGTCAAAATATCCTTGTAAAGTAGTGTTTGATACTCCAGAACATAACTATTTAGTAGTTGTCCCTCTCAAATACTTGAGAATCTATTTCATAGTATTCCAATGCTCCATTGTGGGATTTCTCATATACCTATTCACAACTCCAACAACATGAGCAACATTTTCTCTTGTGCATACCATGACATACATTAAACTACCAATACCTAAATAAAATGGAACCTTTGACATTTTTTCTTCCTCCTATTGTGCCTTTGGACACATCTCCTTAGTCAATTTTAAATGAATAGCCAAAGGTGTGCTCACAACTTTTTTATTTTCCATATTAAATAATTTTAACACCTTCTCAACATGTTCACTTTGAGATAGAGCTAATTTTATGTTTTCCCTATCCCATGAAATCCTCATACTAAGTTGTTTTTTGGTTGCACCCAAATCCTAAACATAATAGAATACTTTGCTAACTTTTATTTCAAATCATTAATATGCTCCATGTTAGATCCGACAACAAGTATGTCATCAACATGTAATAATACCTGATAATATAAATACTATTATCCAACCTCTTAAAATAAAGACAATGGTTAAAATGATGCTAGTTATAACCTTGTTCAACCATAAAACTATCAAATTTTAAATACCATTATCGAGGTGCTTGATTCAAGCCATACAAATACTTTTTTAATTTGCACACTAAATTCTCGCTACATCTGATTTCAAGTTCTTGTGGTTTCTGCCTATATATTTCTTCTTCCAAATATCCATAGAGAAACATTGTTTTCACATCTAGTTGTTAAATATAAAAATCTTCTATAGCCACAATACTTAGAAGAATTCTAATAGAAGTCAATTTTACAATTGAAGAAAATATTTCATTAAAGTCAATTCCTTTCTTTTGTGAAAATCCTCTTACCATGAGTCTAGTCTTAAAATTTTTCTTGCCTCTTTCTTCTTCTTTCTACTTTCAAACCCATTTATTTGGAAAATATCTTTTATCTACAAGAAACTTGAATAAAACCCAAGTTTTATTTTGTAGCGAGGAATCAATTTCCTCTTTCATTTCTCACTCCCAATATTCCTTAGTATTCATTTGCATAGCCTCTTCATACCCTTCTAGTTCACCAACATCAATTAATAAAATATAATATAAAGAAGGAAAAAATGGTTTGGGAGATCTACTTATCCTTGTAGAATGTCAGAGTGTGTAGTATCTCTTATCATTGTTGAGCGTTAGGTACATCACTAGAATTTTATTCTTTGAAATATAATCCAATGCCACATATTGTTTTTCTTTTTGCTCATGCTTCTTTCCCTACAATTGATCTTTATACAAAACCTTCTCATTGAATATAACACCCATACTAATATTTCTTTATTATCAAAATCTCATAATCAATAAAAAAAATCATCTATGTTATATCCAACAAAGTTACAATTATTAGATTTAGCTTCTAGCTTGGTTCTAAATTAACAATATCAACATGTGCAAAATCTTCAAAAACATAAGGTTTTTAGAAAATAATGGTATTTTTTAATGTAATTTTTAGATACGAGATGCAATGATTGAATAATTCCAATATTCCAAATGCTAAAAACGATCATTTTATGCAATTTTTCACCTTTTAACCTAAATGAAAGATGTAAATTTGAATGCAATGAAAATTTTCAAATTTTAATGACCTAATGAGTGCAATATTGAATGTAGATCTGATTTGAAATGATTGAAAAAACCCTCTTTTAGCCTTTAATGAAATATGAATATAATATTTATGTATTTTTATGACTTTTTGTGATGTAAAAATAAACCCTAAATGAGAAATAAAAAAATTCATAAGAAAAACCTAGTCCTAGGGTGAATTTTTAGAAGGTATGTAATGTTAACAAGTTAGGTTCACCATTTAAATGAAATGTTAGGAAAGGGAAAAATTTTGGTTTTTGGCCTTAGGGTTTGACACCTCTCCAAATTTTATTAAAAGGGGGGGTTGTGTGATGAATTGAAAATGCAAGTATGAAATGATGGTTTTATGGATTTGCACAAGTTTCTAGATTGATTTACAACCTAATAGGTGAGTCAACCAACCCTTAACCAAATCTAGAAATGTCCTAATGATGAAATGCAATGATCTAACTAGGTTAATGATGCATTTTATTGTGCTAATGTAAATATAGAAAGTAAAAAAGTTCACAAACATATTCAAACAATAGAATGAGTAGAGTAAGACATTGTAAACGTGTGGTTAAAATTTGGGGCAAAAACTAGAGGATATGTTGAAAATGCCCAGGGCATGAGCGTCCTTGTAAACATTTTTGGATCTATTTTTGGGGTACTATGATGTTGGATCAGAGCTTCATAATTCTACCTTTGGATCTATTGAAACACTTTTGGATATTTCCTTAACCGAGTTTCCATGACTTGAGAAGTACTATGAAAAAATATGCTACAATGAATTATTTTCCTTCAGGATCGTCTCAATGTCCTTCAAATTTGAGATTTGCACATTCATAAAGACAAGAAATGGTGGGCCATTTTAGGGTCTTTCCTTAGTAAAACCCCATGTAAATGTTTCCACTTCCA
>VDFB02109458.1:0-10714 GCA_007258455.2 Sequoia sempervirens
CTGTTGGAACCTATGGCGATATCAATAGTGAAGACTTTGTGGCATCGGGGAGACACTATTAGTGTCTCACTGATATGCCAACAAAGTTTGAATGCCTTTGACCAAATTGACCATTCTATGTGGAGCCTCGTGGACCAATCAAAGGAAGCGAATTTCAAATGGATGGTAGTTAGATTTTAGCGATTCTGCGTCTTTGGGCTGAAGCGCATCGAGGGGAAAAATCAACGCTCAGAGAAGCTTTCGACGGGTAATGGTGAATGGAGGATAGAAGATAAAAATGGAATACGATAAGATAAAAGTAGATTAGTGCGAGAATGAGGTGCCATATTCGCCCGGTTTTCTATGCAACTGGGTGGGGCGAAACTAACAGAACTTGCGAGAAGTTGATGTCTGACATATGAGTACGACTACTTGAAATACAAAAGAGATTCAGCTTGGTGTGGTGGGTTATTTCCCGATAGGGTTTTCCCACGTAAATCTGGTGTTCATTTGTCTTTGTGTATTTGTTATGTTTCTGTAAATCTTTCATGTGTGTCTTAATTAGATTGTAATTAGAAAATTAAAAGTACTGCATGCATTCTTCCCTGAAGTTTTGACGTTAGGAAAGTGTTTCCGCACCTCTACTTTCCTTACTAGTGGTATCAGAGCCTGGCCAGTTGTGCTATCCTTGTGAGTGGGTTGGGTTTTTTGTGTCAATCCTTTTCCAGTGGAAGTTTGGTAGAGGTTTGGTAATTTAATTACAGATTAAGATGGCAAGCACATCCAGAAAGATGGATATAGAGAAATTCAATGGTAGCAATTTTGAGTTGTGGAAAATCAAAATGGAAGATCTGTTAGCTGATCGAGATCTTTGGACTGCTGTGACTGAAACGAAACCTCGGGCTATGAAGCAAGAAGATTGGGACTTGGTAGATAGAAAGTCAAAAGGGCTGATAAGGCTCTGTTTAGCAGACTCTGTTCTTCTGAACGTTCATGAAGAAAAGACTGCATCTTCCTTGTGGAAAAGACTGACATCTATTTATCAAGGCAAGTCCTTGGTAAACAAATTGTTCTTGAGGAAGAAGTTTTACTCTTTGAGAATGCAGGAGGGAGGATCCATTGATGATCATTTGAACATGTTCAACATTTTGATTGCTCAGTTAGCATCTGTTGGTGTGAAAATTGAAGATGAAGATTGTTGCATGCTGCTGTTATGTTCTTTGCTTGATTCTTGGGATCATCTAGTGATGGCTATTGGGAGTACAACATCCACATTCAATATGGAAGATGTTGTTGCTTCTTTGTTGTCAGAAGAGATGAGAAGAAAATCTTCTGAGATGGAAAAGGAGGCTCTGGCTGTTAGAGGCAGATCGAAGGAGAAAGGCAAGAAGAAGGACAAGAAATCCAAATTGAAATCAGTAGGGAGATCAAAGTCTCCTGGAAAGAAGTCCAAGGTGAAATGCTAGAATTGTGGGCAACCTGGTCATGTCTGAAAGGATTGCGAGGAGAAAAAGAAGAACTCTTTTGGAAATGATTCTTCTCAGAGTAATGCAGACGCCTTCATTGCAGCTTTGGCTACACGGGCATCAGATGATGTCTGGTTGATTGATTCTGGAGCATCTTTCCACATGACATCTCATAGAGACTGGTTCACGAAGTATGAAAACTATGATGGTGGAAATGTGTATTTAGCAAGTGATTCATCTTTGGAAATTGTTGGCCGTGGAAGAGTCAGAATCCAATTCCCTTATGGAAGAGTGAAGAGAATCAATGATGTAATGCACATACCAGGTCTGGCTCATAATTTACTTTTTGTAAGTAAGCTGAATGATATTGGAGTGCAGGTCATGTTATCTGGAAATGGTTGCAAGATGACTAGAGGCTCTATCGTGTTGGCTAGGGGTGCTCGAATTGGTACCTTGTACAAGCTGGATGCACATGTTGTTCAATGCAATAGTGTCTCTGCAAAGTCATTGAAAGCTACTCATAGAGAAAAGAAGAAAAACGTTCCTGATGGTGTAAACTCCATGGAGGTTAAACTTCCGGTAGAGAAGATTATGCTCTGGCATCATAGGCTAGGCCACATTGGTGAGAAAGGTTTAAAAACCTTGAAAAATAAAAACCTGGTAGAAGGGCTTGAAGATTGTAACCTTGAGTTCAAATTGCGGAATACTGTTATATGGAAAGCAGCACCATGTTTCATTTTATTCCAGTCCTCACAAAACTTGTAGTTTACTTGATTATATACATTCTGATTTGTTTGGTCCAATGAATGTTCCTTCTTTGTCTAAATCAAGATACTATGTGTCATTTATTGTTGATTATTCAAGAAGAGCATTTGTATATTTTCTCAAAAGTAAATCGGCGTTCGCCGGGCCATAACCAAAACCTAGAAAATTAGACTGGGTAGAAAAACAAAAATGTTTAAGGACCTGACAATGAAGTGTGAGTTTTGTTCGGGATGAATTCAAAAGGTTCCGTGAAGGATCATGGATTAAAGACATAAGACTACACCTTATACTCCACAACAAACTGGAGTTGCTAAAAGGTTCAACAAGACAATAATGGAAAGAGCACAAATTATGTTGAGTAGTGCTGGCTTGGAGGAGAAGTTCTGGGCTGAAGTAGTCTCTATAGCATGTTACTTGGTAAATTGTTCTCCTAACTCCTACTCTTGTTGAGAAGACGCCTTTGGAAGCATGGTCTGGAAAGAAGCCCTCTTTGAGACATATTCGTGTCTTTGGCTGTGAGGCATATGCATATGTGCCATTTGAAAAGACTTAAGTTGGAAAAAAAGCCGAAAAATGTATTTTTATTGGCTATAGTGTTGGCATAAAAGGATACAAACTTTGGAATCCTGAGACTGAGAAGGTTTTGTACAGCAGAAGCATTATCTTTCGTGAGCTAAAGCCTTCTACATTAGATCTACAGTCAGAGAAGAAATCAGAAAATGAAAAGGATGTTGCAGAAATTCCTCCGACACCAGATAAAGAGGAATTGAAAAATCAAAATGTACCTGATACTGAGGAAAGCTCAAGTAGCTTTGAAAATTCTAAAGAAGATGAAGAACCACCTTAGCCTCAGCCTGTGAGGAGGTAAATTCATGAAAGAAAGCAACCTGATAGGTATGGGTTTTCGATTGAGTCTTGACGAGCCTATGCTTTAATTTTCTTAGCAATCGATGAACTCTAGGATCTGAAAGTGAGGTATTTTAAAATGTCCGATTCAAACCTTAGTTGGAAGTCATAACGAAGAAAATGGCATCATTAGAAAAGAATGATACTTTGGAGTTTGGCGCCACGCCCAAAGCCGCGCAAAAAGTCGGCAATGCCAAAATGGGTGATGCAGTGCCAAAACCAACGATGCATGCAGGAAAATATGCCAGCCTGGTTACGCGTCATCTCGTGTAGAGGAAATCTTGACGGCGGAGAAACTTTTCCCAGAGCTGTTTCCTGCTATTCATTGAGAGTTTCGTCAATTTTGGCAAGAGCATATGACTTAGAGATTGAACAGATGGATGAAGACAATGTTTCTTCATGGTGATCTCGAAGAAGAAATTTATATGTCCTACCGAAAATTTCAGGAAAAAGGTAAAGAAAGACTAGTTTGCAGGTTAAAGAAATCTTTGTATGGTTTAAAATAGTCCCCTAGAATGTGGTACCAAAATTTTGACACATTTATTTTGTCATTGGAATTTGTAAGATCAAAATGTGATCATTGTGTGTATTACAAAGCTGAAAGTGATCAAGTCCTTATTATTGCACTCTATGTTGATGATATGTTGCTCATAGGCAATACAGAAGCTAATGATTTCTAATCTTAAGTCTCGGGCCAACCGCAAAGTTCAAATGAAAGATCTTGGCAGCTTAAGGTATATTTTAAACGAAAGCAACTCTGCGATAGGAAGAATAGAAAACTTTGCCTGGCTTAGAGTAAAGCGGCTATCAAGACCTGCTCTAAGAGAGACTTGGAAGACCGACAGGTAAGTAGCTAGTTGTTCCAGCCATGAAACTAAGCTATCTATTGAGTGATTGGTCCAAAAATCTCCTAACGATGGAGGACATGATTATGTGTTGTATGCCAGTGTGCAGTTGGTACTAATGGGCGCAATGGTCTGTACAAGGCCAAACATTGCCCAAGCAGTGGGGGTACTTAGTCAGTTTATGGCTAATCCTGGAAGGACACATTGGGATGTTGTGAAGAGAGTATTCAGATATTTGAAGGGCACTTTAGAATATGCTTTGTGTTACCATGGTAACTTGGTTGAATCAAAGAGGACTCTCAACATTTGAGGCTATGTGGATTCTAATTGGGTAGGGGACATTGACAGCAGAAGATCCACCAGTGGATATGTTTTCGCGATGTCGGTGCGTGCTATTGATGAGCAAGGTTGCAAGTCAGAAATACTTTTGTCCACTACAGCAGGTAGAATACATGGTAGCTACAATACGCCCGTAGAAGAAGCAACTGCCTTTGTGTCTCACCATTGGCTTTGATGCAGAAAATTACTATTTTATTGCGATAGTCGCACGTTATATAGTTTGGCAAATGAATCCTACTTTCCATGTGATCTAAAACATAGATGCGGCCGCACTTTGTAATGATATGGCGGAGCATGGATAGTCTCTTGGAGAAAGTGGATACTTTGGAAAATGTTGCGCATGCATTGACGGCTTCATACAATACAGATGGTGTGCCAGCTCGATGGGCCTCTTGGCCCATGAATTCTAGTAGTTTTACTATGCCCTGGAGTTGTCAGTAAGATCTTCGTCAAGTGGGAGATTATTGGAATATGTGCCTCAATCCATATTGACATGGAACTCTTGAAAGGAAAATTCGGTGTGACATTATTCATGTCCGGCCGATTAACTATTCTAAACTATCCTAAATGTTCATGTCGCCGAGATAGAGCCGGGATGTCTTAATGACGAAGTCTATCGCTGTGACCTAGATGTATTCGCTGTGACCTTTTTTCGAAGTGGAGACCTCTGGCCGACAAAATGCTCTTATCGGGCGTTAGGGAGAAGTCCCAGCGATTGGTGAAAGTCTCACCGATAGCATATGGCTATCGGGGATACACTTGGGGTCTTCGCGGTGACTCAAAGACTTCGGTATGAAGTCTTGGCGACCGATGGGGAGTCTCACCGATAGATCATCGGGCTAACACAAGGGCTTTGGTAAGATGTCCCAGCGAAAATGAAAGGTCACGCCGACGTGGATACAACTGAAGTCATCGGAGTAGCTCAAGGCGATCGATATGACGTCTTGGTGACTTGGAGAGTCTCGCCGATAGTCTTCGATAAGACATGTTGCTCGGAGTGAAGTCTTGGCGAAAGACAAATGTCTTGCCGACTGTCAGGTGCTTCAGAGTAACATAAGAGATCTCGGTGAAACCTCTTGGCGACAGTTGAATGTCTTAGTGATAGATGGGTGCCGATGGAAATGCTAATGTGCTCGGTGTGAGGTCTTGGCGAAAGACGTTTGTCTCACCGAATGGAAAAATCATGACATAACTTGAAGACTTCGGTATGAGGTCTTGGCGATCTACGGTAGTCTTGCCAATGGCATTTTTGAGATCAATATGACTTGTGGCATTTGGTATGAGTCTTGCTGATGAGGAAACTCTTGCCAATAGAAATGCAATGGATGTCGATGGATTCGGTATGACTCAAGGCGTTCATTATAATGTCTTGTTGACTGTTGGAACCTATGACGATATCGATAGTGAAGACTTTGTGGCATCGGGGAGACACTGTTAGTGTCTCATCGATATGCCAACAAAGTTTGAATGCCTCTGACCAAATTGACCATCCTATGTGGAGCCTCGTGGACCAATCAAAGAAAGCGAATTTCAAATGGATGGCAGTTAGATTTTTGCAACAATTGCAACGCTGGAGCTGAACTGCATGCAAGGAAAAAATCAACACTCAAGAGGAAACTTTCTACGATGGGGCAATGGCGGATAAGGATGAATAGAAGATAAAAATCAGAATGCGATAAGATAAAATCATATCAATTCTGAGAATGAGGTGTATCGGATTCTTGAGAGTTTTTCCTATAACTGGATGAACAGTGAATGAAACTACAGTGAACTAGAACTAGAGAGTTGTATCTTTGATTTGTATGTAATTTGTTGTTACTGAAATACAAAGAGATTCAGCTTGGTGTGGTGAGTTTTTTCCCGATAGGGTTTTCCCATGTAAATCTGGTGTTCATTTGTCTTTGTGTATTTGTTTTGTTTCTGTAAATCTTTCATGTGTGTCTTAATTGGATTGTAATTAGAAAATTAAAAGTACTATCTGCATTCTTCCTGAATTTTTGACGTTAGGAAAGTGTTTCCGCACCTCTACTTTCCTTACAACAATTTCATCCATTATAGAACACAAAGGTTCTCCATTATAGGATGCAATGTCCTCTATTATAGGAAACATGGTGGATCAAATCCTCTAGACCCAAGGGCAGTACCCTTAGATACCCTAGAGGCAAGTACCCCCTTGGCCCATGTGGGCTCAACTTGCCCCCTCATGGGTGGTGTATCTAGAAGAGGACCTCATTGTCCTGGTGGCTCAACTCTTCTAGACCCAAAGGCAGTACCCTCAGATACCCTAGAGGAAAGTACCCCCTTGGCCCATGTGGGCTCAACTTGTCCCCTATGGGGTGGCACATTTAGAAGAGGACCTCATTTTCCTAGTGGCTCAACTCCTCTAGACCCAAAGGCAATACCCTCAGATACCCTAGAGGAAAGTACCCCCTTGGCCCACGTGGGCTCAACTTGTCCCATCTTGGGTGGCGTATCTAGAAGAGGACCTCATTTTCCTGGTGGCTCAACTCCTGTAGACCCAAAGGCAGTACCCTCAGATACCCCAGAGGCAAGTACCCCCTTGGCCCATGTGGGCTCAACTTGTCCCCTTCTGGGTGGCGTATCTAGGAGAGGACCTCATTGTCCTGGTGGCTCAACTCCTCTAGACCCAAAGGAAATACCCTCAAATACCCCAGAGGAAAGTACCCCTTGGACCAAGTGGGCTCATCTTATCCCTTCCTGGGTGGCGTATCTAGAAGAGGAATTCATTGTTGTCTTCCTTCGCAATATCCTTGTAAGGTCTCTTGAATGTAGTGGTGCCCTAGTTTATGTACATTCCCACAATCAAGGAAAATTCCTTCCTCCTTAGTTCCTGTCGGTCGTGGTAAGAAGGGTGTGGTTCCTTGCGAGAGTTTCATTCTTTCAGCTCATTTCTTGGAAGAGTTGCTCCCCTCCTTCCTTCGTATTTTATTCTTTTATTTGGTCCTTCTTTATCTTGATTGTGTGTTGCTTCAATATGGTGTACTTGAACCCTTTTTCATCCACATGCATGGTCAAGTGTTCATTCTTCTTTGCATTTAAAGCATACGCCTTCCCTGCACTTGTGTCCTATTCTCCATACTTTACATTTTACACATCTCTTTTTGTCTTTTCCATAAATGTGCCCTCCGTCCCATTTCGACTTACAGTTGAAACAAAGGCCCTTCCTTCTTAATTCCTCACGTTCGTTATAAGGGAGATATGGCTTCTTGAAACCATTTTTCCTTATGATGGTTTTATCTTTTGGTGCTATCCCTGTAGGGGGATTTCTTATTCTATCTTTTGAGGTTGTTTCCTCTAGTGTTAAGGCTTTATCGATTGCATCTTCTAGGGAGGTGGGTTTTAAGACACTTACCAATCCTTAGGTTGGGTCTTTTAATCCTTCTACAAAGAGGTAGGTAAGTTGATCCTCATCAATCCCTAGAACCCTAACTGAAATTCTTTGAAATTTTGCTATGTAGTCCTCAATTGACCCCTGTTGTTTAAGTTGAGTCAATTCTTTGAAGTCTTTTTGTGGGTTCCTTCGGTCAAATCGTTTTATGTTTTTGTGTGAACTCATCATAGGATGTTACATTTTGGTGCCCTTGGGTATGGATACCATGATGCCACCATTCATGGGCAACCCCTTCTAAATGTAAGATGACAAATTGGATGGCGTCTTCTTCTGTCATAGGACTAAGGGTTAGGTAAGTATTTAAATTTTGTATCCATGCATGTGCCATGATTTTTTTTGATCCATCAAAATTTGGAAGTGATAGTTTCCCCACTTTGTGTTGTAAATTTATGTTAGTTTGGTTCATTTCCTTTTTGTGTGGTCTTCTAGTTCTAGCCTCACAATATTCATTAAAAGGGACACTCCTCTTAATTTCTAGGTCAAGTCTTGTATATTCATCGATAATGTGTCCCCAATCTTGTTCGTGTGCCTCTACTTCCTCATTCTCCCTTAGGGGCCCTTTCTTAGCTAGGAAGGGTGGGCGAGTTACCCTAGAGGTGGATCTTGAGGGGTTTTTATTTTCGGATTGGCTCGGTGTGTTTTCCCTCCAATTTTCTTTGTGAGGTCTAAGAGTACCCATGGTGGTGGTCATGTTTTGTGTTTCTTGGAGTAGTGCTTGAGTTGCTTTCTGATTTTGTTCAATAATAGCTTGGGTTTTCCTATCATTATTTTCCATAAATTCCCTAAGTTCATCTCTCATCTAGTTGCCCATAGTATTGTTTTGAATTTTGTTGTTCCTAGGGTGTCTTCTTTTGTAAGTTTTCATTGACTGTTCCTTCACAGGATGGCAGGATTATGCTCTGATACCTCTTGTAATGTCCCTAGTAGAATTTTGATCCTTTTTTTCCCTTTTAATCCTCTAGATCAAGATGTTCAAAAGGACCTAAGATCAACAACCTAAAATGATAGGTTATATGGGCTAATTCTAAGTTGATTACACTTATTTGTTAAATTTGAACTTGCTAATGATGTTTGAAAATATAATATAGAAATAGGGTGGAATAGGTATCTTCTATAAGTTCTAATTGATATACAGTCTACAAATATACTTGGTTAAGTTTGCATATTTGACACCCCCATACTAGATTGTTGTTCATAAATCTTCAATTAACTCCCTGCATATGGAGTTTGGATGTGTTAGTGCCCAACTTGTTCATTGTCTCTACTTAGAGTACTTGTGATTCATACAAACATATAATGGCTGGATATCTAACTTATTCTTATGAATATGCTTCCTGTAGGGTAGCTACTTGCTCCTTAACCTAGTGACATGAGCTTCTTGAAGGGATCCCCAGAGTCAACTTCCATCTATTCTCTTAAATACCCGATATGCTAAAGGGACATGTCTTTATATTTTACTAAATGAGTCGCCTCATATGCAATAATCGCTGCTTAGAAGGAATCACCTCAAGTCATAAAAGTTCATCGTGAGTTTAATGGTTGCCTTACAATGAACTTAATTGCCACCTCCTTAAAATAGCACAAGTTGTTTATTCTTCTAATTGTTATCTTATCATCACTTAAGGATCACTAGTCTTAAATCGGCTTCCTCAAATGTTTTGGAGATCACTCGATATTGGCAATTAAACATATATTCATGTTTGATCTCTCATATGAGTGGGTAAGGCTAATATTCATCGATTCTCAGTCCCCTACTCAGCCAATCCTGTATCAGATATAGCGCAATAGATGTTTGATAGATGTTTGATAGAACTAGTTATGTCTAAGACCTCCACCTAATAGAGTCGAGTGTTAAGGAAGCACTATAGTATTCAACTTGTTATCAATGAAGTTTGGTGGTGTAATATATTATTTGGACACGTTGCAATATATCACTATTTTATATATTAGTCTCATCTCTATATCTTAATTTATGATTATAATCATGATAATATTTAAATTGTTTAATATTTATAATTTTATATTTGATAATTATGATATTACTTTATGTTCATATTTTATATTAATCTTATATATTTTAATATTTATTATAATATAGTGATTATAATATTATAAATTGTTAATATCTTTATTTTAATATTTATAATATAATAATTATAATTATAATATTGTCTCTGACAATTAATATGTATTTTGTTATCTTTAATGTCACGATTTCGGGGACATGACATTTGTCAAGTTCTCTAAAATTGACACAAATTATTTCTCTGGTTTTCTTGTTTTATATCACTATTGGGCTAATACATTCTACATATTCTACTAGTTTAATGATTCTTCCTGCTAACATCTTATACAATTCTCCTTTAACTTTTTTCTTCATCTTTGGGTTTAATCTATATGGTCTTTTATTTTGTGGTTTAACTCCTTCCTTTAGCTAGACCTACATTACCCTTGCTTCTTATTTAATTCCTTTGAGGTAAGTAATTTTTTAGGGAAATAGATCTTCATATTTTGATAATATTTCAATCACCTGCATGAACACTTTTGCATCCCAATAATCCCCATTTTTTGCTAGTTTTGCCTTGTCTGTGGTGGCTATATTTTCCTCTCTTAGTTTTAGGGGTTGGTTATATAATTCCCCTTGGATTCATTATTCATCTATATTTCTCTTTCCCCTTTTGTTTCTTGTATATCCAACTTCGTGTTTTGTTCTTCATCTTTCTAATGCATTGTGTAACACCATTTTCCTAGGAGCTGGTTTGTGATTTTGATCCATTCAAAGAGTTTCTATACTCCTCTTTTTGGTGGTGGTGGAGCATGTTCATCAATATTTATTTTATTTTCCTCCACTGGTATAAATATAATATTCTTCATCTTGAGTAATGTTGTATGGATATCTTCATTTTCATCACAGAAGGAAAAGGTATGAATAAGGTCTTCCTAGAGTTTCCCCTAGTCTATATTTTCTAACCATCTCTCTTGGTTAATATACCATGTTTGTA
>VDFB02109460.1:0-49448 GCA_007258455.2 Sequoia sempervirens
CTTTGGTACACATGTATGGAAAATGTGGTATCATAGAAAAGGTGGTGAGCTATTTGAATAAATGCCTCGAAGAAATGTGGTCTCATGGTGATGGAATGGAATTTCATCACCATCAGACTGCATTTCTTTGAGGCATGTTTTTAAACTACTAATTGCCTTGTCTATGTTATTTCTTAGTATTATGCTTTGATAGATTTTTTTCAAGTATCCATAGTTTTTTGGAAAGAACCTTTTTTAAGCTTTTAGCCATAGTAGTGAGGAAATGAACTGTTTGATAAAATGCTTTGGTAGACATGTATGGAAAATGTGGTAGAATAGAAAATGCAGTGAGTTGTTTGAAAAAGTGGTGCAAGTGCACCTTTACAAGAGCATGCCTTCATGAGGAAAATTCAAGATTTTGAGGTTGTATAGGTATTTTCATGATGTAATAATGATTAAATATCCATTTTTGAGTTCTTAATGGTCTTTGGTAGTCATAGAAGGCATAAATTGTAAAGTTGTAGAATCTTAACAAAAGTTGTCAATCAATGTTGTAAAAATGCAAAAAGGTGCAAAGTGGGGGAATATGAAGAGTCAAGGTAGTTGTAGAAGCAATATTAGTTACTTAGGAAGCTTAAATGATTTGAAAAGTGTTTAAAATATGTGATTCATCATTGTTAGTTGTTGTTGAAGCATTTTGAAGGAGAAAACTAATAAAATATCATTATTATACTGCTATTTTCTGTGTTTTCTTGCATCATCTGCCAGTGTACGGTTCTGTACAGGTGGTAGTGCATCTATAATGTGTGTGAATTAAAGAAGTTAGGTGTTGGAATCAATTTAAAAATAATTTGAGTGTTTGACATTGAGTTTCAAGATTTTGGTGGCCTGATTTCTCTAGGCGGTCAGAAAACAAGGGCTAAGGGTTTGATTGCCCAAATGAACAAAAAAGTCCATTCCACCTTTTTGTAGCAACTATTTATTGGTGGAATGGACTGGTCTAAAGTAGGAGTAGGTGAATAAGGTAATTAATTGGTTTGGTGAAGTTCTTTTGTGAGTTCTCCTCTTTGCCCTAGTGAAAAACCAATTTGGTGCCTTTTAAGCAAGGCTAGAGTGAGTGAAAAGAGCACAGGGGTTTAGAAGTGGATGGAATCCCTAGAAAACTATGAGAGTAGGTGAATTGGAGGGTTTTTAGAAGATCTAACAGGTTGTAAGTTGTCAAATAAGTGAATAAGTGAGAAACCCTAGGTGAAAAAGGGTGAAAACTAGTAAAAAAGAGTGATTTTGTGAAGGAAGTGTATGCAGATATTTGGGGCAGCACTATTTGAGGATGGAATGAGAATTTAAAAGTATAAATAATCCTAATTGAAGTGATTATAATCTTGTGAGAGGTTAGGGCATAAGAGTTTGAATAATCCCTAACTGATTACAAGGAAAGTGATAGTTTCATGAAAAGGGGTGTAAATGAGCGAGAGGGGACCTTAAAGTTAAATAATCTTAGGTTTTCTTGGTTGTCTTTTGACTGTTTGGAGGTTTCAAGTGTTTTTTGTGTGTTTGGATAGGTGTCTCTTTGAAAAAGTGGCCTAATTATGGCCTAATTCAGCATTAAAAGCTAGATTTGGGACAATTGCTCTAAAAGAGTTGCTAGTGAGTTTCAGATATGGGTATGTGCAAGATCATGATGGGCCAAAAAGTGGCGATATGATAAGTATGTGGCTGACAACATTTTTTTACCCAAAATTGATGAAATGAAAAGGGTTTTTAAAGGATATTCTCAACTTTCCACCAATATAAATTATTCTTTACTTTGAATATAATAATAATTATTATTCATTTTCTATTTGAATTACGACTAAATTCTTGATTGGTAGGCTGATTGAAAAACATCTATAGTTTTCAAATAGTATCACATTTTTTGAATCTAAAATATGCATCACATTTTATGCTTTGCATGCTATATGATTAAATTTTTTATTGAATTTCATGAATTTTTGACCAAGTTAAGGTGGTCAAACATACAAGTTTTTTATATTTTTTAAAATTTGTAATAAAAAATTAATAATTAATTATTTACTTCAAAAAAAATTACAAAAAAATATGCATCAAATAGGGACATGAGTCCTCTACTTATATCTAAAATCTTATAATTTTTTTTTATCATTTTATTGTGGCTAGGGTGGTCAGACATACACCTACTTCTTATTTTTTACCCAAAATTTAAGTACTACTACATTGAAATTTCAAATTTTCACCAAATAGATTTTTCTATTTAAAATAAACCTAGTAGTTTAGAAACTAGATTCAATTTGTTATAGATTCTATTCTTACATATTTTTGAAGTAATATAGATAACTTATTCAATTTTTTATGTCAAGTTGCCTAACTCTGATTTTTCTGAATTTTTTTCCACTTATGGGCCTGTATTTTCCATGATGATCTTGCACATACCCATATGTGAGAGCAGACCATAATGGGTGCCTAGTTTGGAGCATAGGCAAGGCAATGAACTATTTGAAAATATGCCTCAGTAAAATGTGGCCTTATGGAATTCCATGACAAACAATTGCAATTGGAAGCTTGTCCTAAACTTATTACTTATGCTATGTGAAGTAATTGCATCAATGCTTATGTTGACTTTCTAAACAACTATATTACAGTTTAAATTTTGTCATCTATCAACATTAAGTTATTAGTTATGGAATGTGAAGTAATGCTTTGATTTTGAATGATGTGCAATGCAACGTAATCAATGATATGAATATAAAATACAAAAATCTATTAAGTACAATTCATTAGTTAAACTTTTTCTTCTATTACCTACGTGAAGGTTTGACTAAATCCATTGGCATCAGGAGGTGTTCCCTTGAAACCTCCAATATTAGCCTATTCAACATCCAAAATCACATATTCAAATACCATTCATAAAACAATTCTAGTAACATGTAATAAATTTATAATTGTTTACTAGTTACATACACCACTGATAGGTGTACTACAAAAATAAGTAGGTATAGGGCTGGTGTATCCACTATCAACACTGTGACCCTACAAGTTTATTAAAATCATAAAACTAAATTAGTTAATCTTGCATTTCAAAATTGAAATTTAATAAATTAAATTCAATAAACATGCTAACTTTTACCTGAGTATCAATGCCATACGCATCATGAAAAATGTCATCTTCCCTCTCCATCTCCATAGTTGCAAACAGATCCTATGAAACAGCCTCCTAAGTGTCAGTGGGGTCATATGAACAAGTCGCCCTGTAAGATTAACACACATGGGATCAAAGCCCACCTATCGAACACTCCCCTAGATGGTGTTGTAACAAGAGGGCTAGCATGTTGGATGACACTGCATCAAAGAGCTAATGGCTTGTAGAGTCTCTACGTTGGCACTCTCCTTTGTGATGAAAGGGATGATGATGTGATTGTGAGGTGCACTAGCGAGAGGTTGTCTCACTTTTCACATAGGATTTGGCTGTGCACTGGGTCTATCTTGTGCCAACCCCCCATCTCTCCCCTAGAAGTCCCTCATATCAAAATAATTTTGGATTTTGTTCAAGTTTAACTCAGTGTATAGTTTCCTAAGGAAATACTGTAGGACTTCATAATTGTTGCATGATGGGTCCTCAAAAACCATGTACCACCTATCCCAAAAATATTTCCTAATCTCTTGGTGGTGACACCAATGAATAGGAAACCTCTTCGCATTGAGGGAAAAAATTCCATTTGACCATGGGCCAATGAATAATGCACACAAATCACCTTTTGTAATTTTTAAATATTTTACTTCTTTATATGATAATTTATCTTGGTAAAAAGCCCTAACTTCCTTCCTCCTATCCTACCAACTAGTTAATTGTTTGTTGACTGAATCTACATTTTTTAACATATCTTGTAATGAAGTTGCCAGGGTCCTTCTCTCTGCAGTTGAACCATGTGGATCATTCAACCTTCCAATTAAATCCTCAATTTGTTTTTTTATTGCTCTGAATTTCACCAATTAAATTTTGTTGAGTGCCAAGAGGGTATTGAGGGATTAGTGGAGGAGGTTATTGTGGCTGAGGATTTTGTTGTTGAGGATTTTGTTCTTGCTATGAATTTTGAGGAGGGTTTCTAGGTTGATTAACATCTCCTACAAATTCAAAAAATAAATATCAAATACAACCTAAAAATAATTTAAAAAAAAAAAAACAAACAATCCTTACCTCTTTGACCTCCTTATTGACATGGCGACATCCTAGTGATGAATCATCAATCGTTGATGAATATTTTTGCAAAAAAACTCCTCCTAGAACACGAATGTAGAATTTTGGGGTTTTTGGCCATGGGTAACAAGAAAAACACAATCAGAAATGAAAATGAATTCAACCTATCTTTTTTTTCTTTTAACATGTCATAGTGTGAGCACATTATATGGTGGCCAAGCCTCAAGCTCGGCACATGAAGCCATCACACGAGCGTGTTATAACATGCTCGCATTATGAGTTTTCAATTTTTTATAAAAAAGTGGCCACAAAAATGCTACCCATCTTCATGCACCCACCCTTATGTAGCCATTTTATAATTTGAAATATTGTATTAAACTATATTTTGTTATTATATGACATATATATATTATAGTTATTGTAAAAGAATGTCTATGCCTTTTATCATAAATTGATTTTTTTAGATATAACATGGGAAATAATGCTTTATTTAAAGGAAATTAGTAGTTTTCTCCTAGATAGGTAATTGAGATTTAGAAGGGATGTTGATATTACATATGGATGAGTTATTAAAATAGGTTATTTGATGTAAAGTAAATAGTAGGTGAATTGGTTTTCCAGATTGTGGAAGATTTTATGTCAAGAGGGGAGATAGAATGATATTTAATAAAGAATTGTGAATGGAACATATATGTTAGAATAAGTATCTTATTGACTTTAGACTTTAAGGATTGCATATTCAATTGAGACATTTGACTTGTTTCATATTTGGATATTTTAGAGTGGGTAAATTCACTATGATTTGTCTATTAGAATAATTGATGATATACTTATGTAGAAATAGTGTCTTGTTAAAGGGAGTAACTTTTATGTATGTAATCCATGATGGATTGTTTGAGTTAAGTAATGTGTTTGATTATTGAGAGTTTATGATATTGTGTCAATTTTTGGAAATGGAGATAACTGTGATGAATGTTTTATATGGGGTTCCTATTGTGCTAAGTGGTTATTGGTAGTCTTCCAGAGGCTTGGGGAATTAGCTCAAGTTTTGGTTTAATGATTATTTCATTTTTTATATGGTTGATAATGTCCATGAAATGGGTACATGAGGACCTTTATCCTTGCACTACTTATTCACTATTGTGGTTGGGATTTGTGTGTGATATGGATCATGCCTCACTCTATGTGTGTGTTAATTTGGTTTTCTAATTTTTGAAAGATGGATTTAACCTGCTTGATGTGTTGGGTCTTCTAGTTGCTAGTAAGGGGAGTGTCTCTCAAGTGGGGTTGGGGCCCACAAGTGGCTTCCACGATAAGCCATTGAGAGTTGGATTAAACAAGTGATAACATTTAATTAATTAATCTTGGGATGGATTCTAGACACATTAATAAGATAATTTTTGTTGCCCCACTCATAGCCTAGAGTGCTAATACAGGCTTAGGATGAGTTGGGAAGGTCATTAGAGGTGTCAATTCCAAGGTGGCTGCTAGGAGATCCTCATTGGCATGACTAGACATCCTTGTCCCCATAAAAGGATGATGTATTTTTGCATGGATGTCACATGGGGGTCAGGGTTTGGATTTAGCAGAGGGGTTGGACTACCAGGATAACCCATGATGATACCATGTGATGACACTCTTCCCTAATACAACCTTGCATTCCCTAGTTTTGTGTTTCACCTTTGTTGATTGTGTGCCTTTGGAAGTGGAGTCTCTATTCTGTGGTGTTCATGTTAGATTGTGATATGTTGGAGCCATGTTTAGTCTATTTTGTGTTATCCTTCTATCTTCTTGACTATTTGATGTAGTGGGACCTTATTGTTATCTCCTAGCATGAGGGGTGGACCTTAGGGTTCCACATCATCTGGTGGATTATGGGTATGTGTAGGATCATGATGGGCCAACAATTGCTGATATGGAAGTGATATGATGGCCCATGTGGCTGATGACCTTTTTTTTACCCAAAAATTATGAAACGAAAAGGGTTTTTAAAGGAGATTCTCAAATTTTCACCAATATAAATTATGCTTTAATTTGAATTTAATAAATAATTATTATTCATTTTCTATTTGAATTATGATAAAGTCATGAGTGATAGGATAATTGAAAACCATCAATAGCTTTCAAATGGTATCACATTTTTTGAATCTGAAACACGTGTCACATTCTATGCTTTGCATACTATAGAATTAAAAAAAAAAGAATTTCATGAAGTTTTGACCAAGTTAAGGTGGTCATACATACAAGTTTTTTATATTTTCAAAAAGTTGTAATAAAAAAATCATAATTAATTATTTCCTTGGAAAAAAATTACAAAAAAATATGCATCACATCCGGACATGAGTCCTCTACTTATATCTAAAATATTATAAAAAAATATTATCATTTTATTGTGGTTAGGGTGGTCAGATAGACACCTACTTTTTAATTTTTCCCTAAAATTTAAGTACTACTACATTGAAATTTCAAATTTTCACCAAATAGATTTTTTTTAAATAAACCTAGTAGTTTAGAAACTACATTCAATTTTCTATAGATTCTATTCTTACATATTTTTGAGATAATATAGATAACTTATTCAAATTTTTACGTCAAGTTTCCTAACTTTATTTTTTCTAATTTTTTTCCCACTTAATGGTCTATTTTTTCATGATGATCTTGCTCATACCCTTGTGCTTTTTCCTCCATTGGGTTTCCCTTGCTATCATTCATGAGCATGGATGATGTACCTTTCTTTTTCATATAAGCCCATTATGTTGTGCTAGTTGTGTGTATTCTTGAGATTATGTCTTCCCATTTTTGGTCATCCTTGCTCAACAAACCTAGACTTATCCTTGGTGGTGTTTGTTCAATGATGAATAAAATCAGTGGTAAGGATAGGACCCTCAGTGTAGTACGTAATGCACTGATATTATTTCTATCAGGGGTGTAATATGGACCCTTGTGTAGCCTTTTGATGTGATTTTTGATGATTTGAATTTGTGTGTGTATGTGAAGAATGTGCGTTTATTCATGAATATTGTGCTTATGAAGTGATAAATTTTGTTTTCATTCTTTTGAAAAGGTGTAAAATCATGATTTTGTGTTGAATATGTAATGATATTTAGTGTTGTGAAAAGAATAAAGTGGAATGTTTTGTCTCAAAATGATGGATATTTAATGGAAAAATGTGTGCTCTGTGTGCATAATTTTGTTGTGTTTTGTGGAAGTGTAACATTCTGATGTAATGCATCAACTTTTATGATTGATATGTAGCAAATGGTTTACAAGTTGCTTTGATTACTAAGTTTTTTTTTCAGATGTGTCTTGGTGAAATGGATAGTGTTGCATTACTCATTCATGAGTACCCTACTACATTGTGATTTCCTTTCACGGTGTGCCTGATTGTATGATTATATATATGTTCAATTGTTTTGTTTGTTGCAATTTGCATGTACTAGGCATCGACTCCACCTAAATTAGCAAGTCTAAGTGTTCCTTAAACCCAATGGAATAGTTGTTCAAAGATAACATAAAATCCCCTACCCTATGCATCACCCTCAAAGAGGATGAGTATCTAATTGGTCACCTTGTCTATATCATTTGATGTTTGTGGTCATTTGGTCTTGGTTCTTGACCTTGATTAAGGTTTAGGTAATTATTTGACATTTGGTTTGGTTGATTATTTTATTTTGTTTGTATTTATGTTAAAGGAAAGGTGAACATGGTATTATTTAACAAATTTTTTGAACTAATGTGTGTATGTTTTATTTTAAACTTGCGACTTCCAAGAGTAAGTTGAATCCTAGGGGGGGAGGATGTAGTAACCCTCCATGATTCACCTTATTTTTAAAAAAACAAAGAGGGGTGAAATTTTTATTGAAAGAAACACAAAGATTACATCAAAGGGGACTTAAGGCCCCAAAATGTTCAGATACTTATCAAAGTCATGACCAATGGATAAGTCCCAAATCTCCAAAAGGCCGCCACACTAGCCATCCTCCCAACACCACATAGCGTACAACCAAATCAAACCAACATGACTAATCATTTTGATCTTCATGAAAAAACTAAGCCAATTGTTGACACTTTTGTTGGTCTTGCTGATCACAACTCCAAACAAACCTATTTCCCATTTTTCTAGACAATCAATAGCTTTGTTCCACTCCCTTGGAATATGTACAAAGGAAATAGAAATAAAATTTGAGGCCCAATTGAGAATTTGTCTAGAAATAACCCCAAGTCTCCAAGAACAATTCTAGAAATATTGGTTGTTTAGAAGAGAAACAAGAATCATTGAATCCATCTCACAGATCACCCTTCTCCAACCCAACTCACAAGCTTTCTCCAATGCCTTTAGAATAGCCTAGGCTTCCATCTAATTGTTGTCATGTACCTCCATATAAATAGAAAATAAAAAATGGGCATCACCCTTGCTATCCTATCCCACTCCAATTCTAGTAGCTTCAGGATTACCATGAGTAGAGCTATCTGTGTTTATTTTGTAAACACCAGTCAGGGGTGAAACCCACTTCCCCAAATAGTTCACCTTCTTAGATGCCTTCTTCATAGATCCACTTCTAGGATGAGCCATAGAGGCCCTAGAAAGCTCCAAAAGGGAAAAGATCCTAGAGTCATTTGAGGTCAAAGGCTCATCCCAAGTGAAATTTTCCTCTATAGTCTCTTTAAGTATGCTCTTAATTTTAAACCAGATTTGAAGGGCAGCTTGCTTGTGATCTAGAAAAATTCACCTTTTACTCTCTAGCCAAATTTTCCAGATAATGAGGGAAGGAACCAATTCCCAAGTAGCCACCAAGAAGGAAGCAAAAGCTAGAGGAAGGCCCAAGTTCATCCATAGATCATGCATAGACAAGGCATGAATTGGATATCTCTTCCATAAATGCCACCACTAATTCCAAATTTTAGTTGAGAAAGAGCATAGGAAGAAAAAATGGCTAGAGCTTTCCTCACTATTTCCACAAAGAAAGAACATCAAAGGACCATTGAATCCTCTTTTCATAATGTTCTCCCAATTAAGGAATTTTTTCAAACTCAAAAGCCACAAAAACATATTACACTTGGGCCAACCATTCCTACTCCATATATGCTTCCACCATGGACTCTCCAGCAAGTGAACCTATCAACCACACAAAGTAGTGTAACCCTGACCTATTGTGTACCTCCCTTTGGCTCCATTACCCAAAGCCAAATCATCCATCACCTCCAAATAACTACAAGGCCACTTAGTAAGGATCAAAATCAAGGAATCTTGCTCCTCCATAGAACCCCCATCAGGCAAGGAATCAGATTGATGCCATTGATACACTACCGTGGTCCCAAAAGAAGAAGAGACCTTGAAGCTATCAACCTTTGAAAAACCATCCCCCACAAAAGAATCACTCAAACCCTGAAGATGAGGGTGAGATGAAAGTATAAGCGGATGGCCATCCCAAGAATTGAACAAAAAAAGAGCAGAATTATCTTTGTTAATGATCCAAAAGAACCCTTCATTGATGAGATTAGAACATCATTTTAAAGTATTATAGATCAGAGAACCCTTTCTAGTTAGTTTCATTTGATGAATATCCTCTTCAGAAACACCACCAATGTATTTGATGTTCAGAATGTGATCCCATAGCTGATCAGACAGAGTACACCACCTCCAATATAATTTTGTTGCCAGAGCCAAACTATTGTGCTCGAATTTCCTAAGACCCAAACCACCATACTCCTTTGGTTTAGACACTTGGTCCTAACTCACCAAGCTCCACTTATGCTACTCAAGATTTCCTGCCCACAGGAATTTCCTAGAGAGAGCATCATAATTTTTAAGAAAACTCTTTGGAGTAGATAAGGACATGAACCTATACAAAGGGAGAGCCTACAAATTTTTTTTTAAAAAGAGTTAACCTATTTGCAAAGGATAGCCAATGAAAAGTCAAATGTTTGACCTTTGACCAAAATTTATCTAAGATGTGTTGCTAGTGCCTCTTATTCATATTTCCCACATAGAGGGGAATACCCAGATAGTCCAAAGGTAGGCCACAAATCCAAAAAATGAATAATGTGAGAAATTCTATTCTGAATTCTCCTAGGGGTATTGAAAAATATGATGCTAGACTTCTCCTCATTAATCCTTTTCCTAGACACAACCATGTAAATATCTAGTGCCTTCCTGAAATTAGTAGCCTCCTCAATTATTTCCAACCCCATCAAAGTAGTATCATCAAAAAATTGGAGGTGAGTTTGGGATTCAAAACCTTGACTCTAACTCCATCCTTTGATAAGACCTCTATCCTTGTGATGTCTCAAAAATTTTCCTAGACCCTCAACCAAAAGAATGAAAAGATAAGGTGATAAAGGATAACCTTTCTTGAGTCCCCTCAAAGTAGAAAAAGGGGATTAGGGAGATCCATTGATCAAGAAAAAGAAAGAGGATGTGGTCACACAACTCATTACCCAAGAAATCCAATCAGGATGAAACCCAGAGGCTGCAAGCATACACTAAAGAAATTACCCCGAACTCTGTCATAGGCTTTAGACATGTCCAATTTTATAAACATTTCCTTTTCCTTGGAATAAGACATGGAGTGCACAACCTACATAGGCACAAAAAACCCATCCATAATCTATTGACCTTTGAAAAAAACCCCTTGCTCCATTGAGATCAAAGAAGCCACATTACACAAAGCAATAGGCCTAAAAGAGTCAAATGAGTTAGCTCCTTTTTTTTGGGAATTAGAGTTGGGAAGGCTGAGTTAAAAGCTGTGAACATCTTCTTATTTGTCTGAAACTCTCTAACCACCTCCAGCAAATCCAATTTTAAGATATCCTAGAACTCTTGAAAAAAATCTATTGGAAAGCCATCAAGACTAGGAGCTTTTCCTTTCTTCATCTAAAAAATAATGCTCTCAACCTCTACTAGGGAAACATGCTTTAGAAGTGAGTTATTTATTTCCATGGAGACAACCAAAGGAATACAATCCAAGACCATGTCCTCCTCTGTATCTTCCAACTAGTTTTCCTCGGTGAAGAGTGCGGAAAAGAAACTAACAACTTCCTCAAAAATGGCTTGATAAGAAGATAGAAGATCCCCCTGCCTTGAGATAATAGAAGTAATTAAATTACCATACCTTCTCTCTTTGACATAATTATGAAAAAAAGTAGTGTTTCGGTGCCCCTCCTAAAACCAATCAATACAGGACTTCTATTTCCAAAAAATCTCCTCTTGTAACTCCCTTTCAACAAGATCTCTAAATAGTTTAGACTCTTTCTGGAGAGACTCCATAGTCATGCCTTCTTCCATAATTTTGAAAGTGATACTATCCAATTGAGCCTGAACCTATTTTTTCTCCAAGAAAATACTTCCATAAGAAGCTCTATTCCATATTTTAAGCTTGTACTTAACGAAATGAATTCTCTTGTAAAAGGAAAACATGGCAGTCCCAAAATTAGGCTTCCCTTCATCCCACCAGCTTTCAACCAATTGGTACAAGCTAGGATCACAAAACCACATGAGCTGGACTTTAAAAGGAGGGTTTCTAGACAAAGAAAAACACTAGGATGAGAATTTTATAGGCCAATGATTTGTTCCCCTCTAGCCCAAGATCACAAAAGAAGAAGCCCAACAATCCCCAAGCCAATAGTCTAAGACAAGGAATCTATCAAGCCTTTCAAAAATAGAACCCTCCCCAAACCTTTTGTTATGCCAGGTGAAAGAACCATTAACAAGCTTCATGTCCACCAACTTGAGAAAAGAGATATTGTTAGACATAATAGATGAAGCATGACCCAAACACCCCAACCCTCCATATTTTTCCTCCACACAACAAATAGAATTACAATCACCTACAAGAATCCAAGGATAACTAGGAGCCAAAGACCTAATTAATATGACATGAGACCATAACCAAATATTACGTAGTAGATCATTAGGTGCATACACATTGTAGAAAAGACAAACCACTCCAAAATAAAAACAAGATGCCAACATCAAGAGGGAATAGAGGAGTTATCTTGTAGGGGTTCTAGAGACAAGTAACTCCCAGTTTAACCTTGGGTTCCAAAACACTGGCATAAACCTCTTTGCTAAAATTTAGAAGATACATTACCCATTTCATCCACTGAGAGTTTAGTCTCCTGGATGAGCATTAAATCAGGACTATGATCACAAATCAAATCATAGGTATCCCTTTCTCTAGGGATTCTACCCAAACCCCTTGCATTCCATGAGAGCACAATCATTTGAGGGATGAAGCAAAGTGAGAGTCTAGAGTCTTAACAATACCTAATTCTACTAAGGACTCACCCATAATCTTCATCTTTTCCATATCCTTTTTTCTACCCACCTTGCCTACCTTGTCCATCTCTCCCTTCTTAAACTCTTTTGATTTATTCCCAACTAGGGCATAGTTTTCTTTTTTCCTTCTTCCTTTGTTCAATGTTTTATAGCCAAATCAATAAATTCCTCATTGTCATCCAGTATTGGAGGGTTCTCACAAAGAGGGTTAGTCACCATGACAACCCTAAGAACTTCACCAATCTCTTGATTATTCCCTAATGCCTCAGTCAGAGTTGGGGAACTTATTTTGACCTCCTGTCAAGCCTCTTGTGAATCTACTTCATGACTAGAAAGTTGGGAGATATGTGTTGATGGGTCCAAACCTTGCATGTCTTGACCTTCAAGAGAAAGATAATGCTCCATTGAATCCAATTCTTCAAAAATTTTGAGGACATCAAACCTATTTCCAACACCTCCTTTCTACATAGACTTGTTTTGATGGGTTGCCCATTTAGCCTTGGACTGTCCTTTCACTAGAATAAACCCCTTTGAATTATTTTCCTTGCATAGAATTGGGGCTTTTCCCTTTGCTTTGGAATCCAAACCCTATTGCTCAAGTTTAGAAGGCCAAGCATTACCCCCTAATTTAGGACAATTCCTTTGTAAGTGTCCATATTCTTCACACAATCTACATTGGAAAGGAAGAGCCTCATAATCCACTTGTTGAATCAAGCTCATGCTTCCTGTTAGAACTGTTAAATTTTGAATTTTCTACATTCAATGGCATTCATGAGATTCAAAATAAGTCCTCATTATAAGCATAAAATTCCTTCCTCATGGCATCTCGCTCATATTTTGTCATATCATCCACTAAAGTTCATCTAGTCTTTGATATTTCATTGTATTACCCATATCAACATGACAGGGTGAAGGTCTCCTCGACCTATGTATTTTTCACTAACACTTGTTGCAGACTATTGGTAGGACACATCTTTTGTTTCGGCGACAGGGAAGATTCATATCGGCATATGAATCATATTCAGGATGAGGTCATAGCGAAATATTTTTTCTTGTCAACCAACAAATAAAAAAATATATCGGCATAGGGTTAAGGCATCGATGTAATGTCATGGAAAAGTCAGCATGTCTTACCAACTAGCACAAAGATGGATCATTTCGGCCAAACTAATTGATATCGGCGAGAAGTTATAATGAAATCATATTTTCTCATAGATTGGCTCACAAGCAAACATTTTGGCTAGACTAGGAGTATTTCGAGGTAAGTCTCAGCAAATAGAGTAATCTAGAGGAATGGGTTTGGTGAGACATTTGGTGTTAGTATGAGTCTTTCTAAGTTTTCATAGTCTTGCCAATGGAATTTATTTCATTGGTAAGATTATTTTCGTCGGCAAAAGGGTAACTATGTCTTAGTGACTAGAGAATACATTGAAGAATGCATATCGGTAAGACACAATGACATCTATGAGACATCTCCCCGACTTGAAATTGTCATAGCAACATGAAAAATAGAAGTGATAGTCATCAATTTGATCCCAAGTGTCGGTAAGAACACAAAATGTCTTGGAAAAAGGTTTAGCAAACGTTGCAAAAGTACTTCACCCTAGATTTGAAAATATCTCACCGACAGAACATTTGATGTGATAGTACCAGTTTCAAATGAGTTTTCGCTCTTGCTTCATTAATGGCACAATGAGATATAATAGGGAAAGTTTAATCAATACATCAGTGCTGAATTGGCAACAAAGGAGTTAGCAAGGTGAACAGAGAACCGGGACATCTTTCAGTTTGAGGAGCTCAAATAGAATACTATAATTAATTGCATCTTAGCCTTCCAATTTTAAATTATGTGATCTTAAAGAACGGAGTCTTCTAGTCCTGGAAAGGCCAAGGGTAGAAAGCTTGGTGAGAGTATTCAATCAAAAGGAAAGAAACAAAAGGTTGATACAGAGCATGAGGGCACTGAACGAAGATTAAATCAGGATCTTATTGACTAGTTACCTGGTTTAGGGCCTAAAGCTAGAAGGTCCACACAACCTAGTGCAAAATTTCATAAATTGGATGATAAATGCAAGTTCATAGGTGACGTCTAGACTATCGTGAGAGGGTATGAACTATTCAATTTCCATTATCATAGAAGAAACTACTTTGAACCAGTTTGTAACCCATGGAAGCTGAATGTATAGAAACTGGTGTGCCCTAACATATTTGTGAATGTCAAGTTAGTAAAATTGCTTGATGATCATTATGACTCAAAACACAAAGCTATATGTGACCCATCTAGAAAACCACAGATATATGTGTCAAAGGAGGAAATAAGTGAGGTTTTCAAATTAGAAGGGTTCTGCAATGAGGAGATTAGTTGTGAAGAATTGGAGAAATAATTCTCAAGAATGGATACAATTTATAAGGGTTGGAGGTTGCCAATTCATGGAGTTAAACAGGGTAGCAAGCCAGATCATCTACAGGATAGTGAGGGGCCTCCTTATCATGTGGACTTGTTTGAGCCTTATATAAAGTACACTTATTTCTCAGTGTGTCAAGTGTTGGGAATGGATGCCCCAAAATTCATGTCAATTGTGCCAATGATTGTTACAACAGATATCCAGTATCACAACTCTAGGCCATTTGACTATGCCTCATACA
Organism: Sequoia sempervirens; assembly: GCA_007258455.2. Classification (NCBI taxonomy): domain Eukaryota; kingdom Viridiplantae; phylum Streptophyta; class Pinopsida; order Cupressales; family Cupressaceae; genus Sequoia; species Sequoia sempervirens. The sequence goes on from VDFB02109460.1 coordinate 15,114, forward strand.
TTTCTAGGGAGCTTGATTTAGGATTGATGGCCATGAAAGGTGGAGCTTCTATTGTTCATCTCAGGAATTATTCATTGTTGATGCACTTGGTACTATATTTTGTACATGAGTTAGGTGTATGGCCTCCAGAGATGAGAATTTCTCAGATTGGTAAGGAGGGTGAGGCATTTCTTGTTCAATTGTGGATTGCTATTTGGGACAACAAGTTTTCTAATTCTAGTTTCATTCATTTCAAAGAATATTTTGTAAAACCATTGTATAAGCTATATCAATATCCTTGTAATTATTCATTGAATGATGAGATTAAGAGATTTCTTCAGCCAAAAGACTTCAATGGGAAAATTGATCATAAATGGGGAGATTGGTATTGTTTGGAGGGAGCTATAATGATCAGAGTCTATGGGTTTGAAGATGCCCCTTTCATTCTGCCAAAGACAGTTCCAAACAGAGTTGCATATTCAGAGATTGTCAGTAAAATGGACTATTGCAGTGTAATACATTTTAGCTCTTTTGGGAAGTAGGAATTTATGCCTAGTACATTGTGTTTTTGTGACTTCATTGTGTTGGCTAAGGAAGGATACAATTCAATCCTTGATAGATTGTTACATTATAAGATGAAGAGAGGACCACTTAGAAATGATTTTGATCCAAAGGGATATATAAATTCTGCTAAGATGAAGATAAATTTTGGAGGGTATCAGCATGTACCCTATCCCTTTGATGATATGATCAGAAATTTAGATGAAGATGAAGCTAAAATGGTGGTTGAAAGGTATAACCAAGGGCTGCAAGAAATAGATCAATTGTCTTCTGGAGAAGAGGAGGCACCAGAGGATAATGTGCCATAGGGCAAACTAGAAAAAGTGTCTAGGTTGAGAACTCAACACTATGTTTTACCAACTAGAGAGTAGAGTATTGAAAGCGGTGATGTAGATGCAAGGTATATTGAATATAGATCATTTGTCTCAGATGATGAGTTTATAAATTCCCTAGTGTTCAAGGCATTCTTGTATAAGAAAAAGGGGAAGGAAATAAGAGAAAATGTTGATGATGTCACTCCAGGGAATGAAGAGCAGTTATTGGGTCAATTGAGAAAATGTGTGGATGATGAAATGACAAATATGACCCTTGAAAAGGAGAGGAAAATGTTGGAGAATGATGGTTTCATGATTTTTCCTAGACTTTATTTGAACTCTGCATTAGTTTTTGATAGTTTCTTAAGGGACAATAATGCTACACACAAGCTTGACAAGGAAAAAGTAACAGAGGTATATGTAGGCTCTAAGTAAATAATGATGAAGGATCATTGATGATATGGGCTTTATACCCACCCCATAGGCAATCAGTGGTAATTGACACAGAGAAGGCATTTGGCCATGTCATGACCCTAACAGTTGGAGAGGTTGATCCTGTGGCTATTGCACAAATTGGGGTCAATATTGCAAAATTGAATAAAGCACAAATCCAGATGCTGATAAAAGAAAGAGAAATGTACAAGGAAAATAATGAAAGGATGATGAGAGAGAATGATAGACTAAAAGATTTGGTTGGTATTTCAATGGGGCTAGCAAAAATGCTCACTCAAGGAGAAAGCTCTTAGGCAAAAGATCATTGGGTAGGATCAAGTACTTATTCCTAGGGTAAGCATGATGCAATTGCAGCAATTGTTAAGAGGAGGCATGATAATTTGAGATCATGGTTAAATAAACTATGGGGAAAGTACTCTCATACCCTTTCTACATTAAACGAGCATACAAGGATGGATGGATGAATTATGGAGAATTTTCATGAGATAGCCCAAAGTGATGTTTCTAACAGTGCAACACTTGAAGCTGCCAATCATATTATAAATCGTCATCACAAATTCTTTGTTGAACTACAAGGGGATGAACAAGGTTTGATTGATGCTACCAAGAAAAATGTGATCACATTATCTGATGATAAAGGGGAATTGAAAGAGACCACGAGATGGAAAATTGAATGTGAATCAATATTGAATGAAGTCATGAGGCTAGCTTCTGCAAAGGATACAACATTGGAGGAAGTGAGCGAGTAGAATGAGGAAATGATAAGGATGGAAATCATGATCCAGAATGCAGTTGGAGATGCAGACACATATGAATTCTGGGATTATTTGGATCACCTCACTAAAACTCACTTGTGGCTAAATAGAGCTTAATTATCCACTAATCTTTTGTTTTATAAAATATGGCATTTCCTATTTCTGAAAGGACATGTCCTTTCGTATTCTCAATGTATAAATATATGTTTCAGAAATGAAATGGGGAGATAAGTAGAATAGGATAGAGGATAGAGGGAGACAGTAGAATACAATTTTTTGGGCTAATATGAGACTGTGTTGCATGTGTAAAATCAGGGAGATATCAATTGAAATCTAGTATTATGGTGCAATTGTTTTGCTATCGGTTGTTTTATGGTGTTCATTGAAAGCATTATTGAAGTTGTCTCCAGTATGGTGTTTATTGATTATTTAAATTGGTGTAACAAGTTTATATATGGTTTATCAATGCACATTTGTTGCATCTATATGGTCAATTGATTGGTTCTTTCCAGTAAAGATTAAATCCTTTAAATTGATCATAGTAATTAGAGAATGTCAATTGGATCACTAAGAAGAACTCAATAATCATAACCTTGCATGTATATACAAGCTATAAACCAAATTAAATGCTAAACAACTTGAATGTCTTCCAAAATGAAGTACTTGTTTCAGATTTCTCTTGACTCTGCATACCCTATAAGGCACTGGTCTCTTCTGTTAACTGAACATATTAGGGTTTAGTTTTGAATATTGGTATATAATTTATACCAAATTTTATTTTATTAGTCCATTTTCATCTGCCATTGTTGACAAATCATTGCATGAAGAATAATTATAAGTCAAGTCTACATCATTCAGATAGGTACACCCACCTAGGTCTAGTAGCACTTGAAGAGTAAAAGGTCAAAAATATTTTGACCTTGTCTGTTACTCGAAAACACTGTGAAAGCTTGGCAACCTTTCATGGTTCAAACCTACATTTTTGATAGCTAACAAATTGGTGACTCTATTGGGGACTAACTTCATAATTTGTGCCTTAATCATAGAATCAGAAACAAAATATAGACTTCACTGGGAATAGTAAAAACAAATATTTTCTCACTTTTAAGAAAGTGTGGCAACTCTGATAAAACATTGCAATATGAATGGAAGAAGATCTCAATTTAGGGGAGGTCATACTGGAGCCCCTGTTGGTGGTAGTAAATGGACACACAAGGTTGATGGGGTTGATAAGGGTAAAGGGATAAATGAGGACATGTGCATGACCAATAAAGACAAAACATTGAAACAACATTGTGAAACATATGAGTGGTTTGACACATGGAAAGATGATTCAAGTGTAGAACCCTGCACCCCAGAAGATCAAAGAAATCCTTTTTACAATCCTCAAAAACAAGCTGAATTTAGGGCTGAACTTAAGGCTGAACGAATTAGAATTCAACATGAATATGATCAAAAAATGGAAAGAAATCAAAATGGACCCACTGATCAAGAAATTCCTCAAGAAGATTATTAATCTTTAACTTATGAAGAAGTAAGAGCACAGTTTGAATCTCAAAGAAAGGAAAGAGAAGAGCAAGAGAAAGCCCAGATGATGCAAGCAATGAAAGAATTCAAATTGTAGAAAACTCAAAACATTGCTCAGACAGTTGATTGCCCCCCAAAGTATGTGCCACCTCATAAACTGAATAATCATGGTGTAGGACCTTCTGATCCACCAAGGTTTCCTCACCATCAGATAGGGAACCAATACAGACAGCCAAATCATCCTCCTCATATTCCCACACAATATACAAATATGTAGCCACCTCATAATCAACATTATATCCCTCAGCATAATACACAATACCATAACCCTATGTACCAATATCAATATCCACCTAACCCTCCCCCTCATCAGTATACAACAATGATTAGATAGTTTGATTTAGTATTTCAATTACATCCTTACCCTATGGACGATAGTTGGAGAAGTCTAGTTCCTAAGTTTATAGAGAGTAATGCAATTATAGCCTAAGATCATTTAAGGAGTTTTAATGCCTTCATTCAGGATTTGGATGTTCCTTATGAAGATTTACATATGAGATTATTCATGATGTCTCTTATTGAAGAAGCTAGGGATTGGTTCAACAGCCTAACAACGACCTCTATTGATTCTCTCTAGATATTTCAGGACCAATTCCTTGAGTAGTATGGGAATCTAAGTGCACTAGATGCCACTCTTCATGAGCTGATGCGAATTCAGAAGGGTCAGAATGACTCAATTTTTTATTTCAACTGAAGATTCAATAAATTACAAAATAAAATACCTCTTGGATCAAAATTACTAGAATCTGTAGCATTGACTATTTATTTGAATGCCTTTGATCCCGAAATAGGGTATGAATTGAGAAACAAGTTCCCAAGGGACTAAGCTGAAGAATAGAAGATAACATTAACAATTGAGAACAACAAAAAGGCTATTGGGATAATCAATAAAAGAGACAACCCAAGGGCTTCTCAACAAAATAATAGTTATCAATATAAATAGGAGAACACATACAGGAATGAAAGTCCAAGGCCGAGGTTACATGACATGCCCTATAACACAAACTGGAGGGATGGAAAACCTATAATAGATAGGCTTGGAAGGAAAGAAACTCTTGATCCATTGAGGAAGAAAGGAGCTTATATGGTGGATAACAATTATTTTTGTGAAGTATGTGATAAGTCACATTCCTTAGATTATTGTGTTGTAGCCCAAAGAATGCAAGAGGAAGGAATGTTGATGGGAAATAATGGGGAAGATCACAAAGTGTATTTAACTTCAAACACTTTTCACAATGTGAAGGAGAGGTACTCATCTTTAGAGGATGAAGGTTACGAGTATGATGTTTCAAATTAGAAATACAATGTCCATATGGCTGAGCAACAAATCTTTTCTGGCTCTGAAGAAGATTATACAGAGCAATATTCTACTAAAACACCTAATCAATGTAGTATGAGGAAGCTTACTAAAGAGGAAACAGAGGGACTAATTGTTGCTGCAGTTGAAGAAGAAAAGAGTATATACTAGTTGAGAAATAGGACTGTAAATGAGAAGGAAGGTGTCCCCAGGGGAATCGTTATGAAAGAGAAAAAGGTGATACAAGGAGCTGTGAAAAGGGTTGAAAATAAACAATATAATGAAAGAAATCAAAAGCCTTTCCAAAAGGAGGAAGTAAAAGAATTACACAAAGAAATTTAGAAGTCTATTTAGCCAAATAAAAGAGGAGGAGAACAAAGGAGAAAGATCAGAACAAAAGAAAGTGGTTAAAGTAGAAATTCCATCTTTTGATTTCACTCAAGCCTTATCTCAGGTAAAAATGTTTGTTCCATTACTTGAGATGATGAAGATTAAGGAATATAGAGACATTGATGTCCAATTGATAACAAATGAGAATGAAAAGCATGTGAATTCTGAAAACAAGGTGGCTACCAAAACAATTAGTAAGCCCGATAAAGTAAACGACCAAGAAATTTGCTTGAGTAATGTATTAACAAGTCCTCCACAAGTTGATCCTTTATTCACTACATTACTCATAAATAACAAATTGTTGAGGAATTGCATGATAGATTCTAGTGCTGCTATGAATATTATGCTAGTAGGTGTGATGAAACAACTAGGCATGTGGGTGGACACATATGAAGGGAAATGCTATGTAATGGATAACTGACCTATTCCTGTGGTAGGTATAATGAAAGATGTTGAAGTCGAGCTAGCTACTTATCCTCAAGTGGCTTACAATATTGATATAATAGTAATAGGAACCCCTCCTTAGTTTAGTATGCTTTTATCAAGATAGTGGACAGCAGCAATTGGTGGAAATGTTCAATTCAATCTATATTATGAAACAATTCCGGTAAATGGCCAAGAGGTGAAGTTGTATAGGGAGCCAAGGATGAACCAACTTATTGATTGTGTACCACAAGATCAAATCAATTGTTTTTGTGATGTTGATCTTGGGAGTTTCAATATAGAACTAGTCCAACTAGAATTAACCAATAGTGATCCAATTGAGAAGCATGTTGCACAGAATTACAATGGTGTGTGGAAGATGTACTTTGATGGAGCTTGCAACCAGGAAGGTAATGGATCAGGGATGGTATTTTTTTCATTGGAAGGTATTACATTTAAATATTCATTCATGTTAGCATTTGAATGTACAAACAATGTGGCAGAATATGAAGCTTTATTAATAGGACTGAATATAGCTGTGAAACATAAAATCAAGTTGTTGGTTGTTCTTGGGGATTCAGAGTTGGTTGCTTCACAAATTAAGTCAAAATATGTAGCAAAGCACATAAGACTAAAGCAATACAAAAATGTTGTATGGGATACAATTGAGTTGTTTGATGCATTCTCGATTGAGTGGATAGATAGATCAAAGAACATAATGGTTGACTTTCTAGAAATTGTAGCACTGAAAAGAGATGATATCACATTGGTCAGGGTATCACAAATTGAATTCAAGACAAGGCCTGTTGTGCCTGATAACGTATATAGTTGGTAGGTTTTTAATGATGATACTGATCTTTTGAAATTCCTTCAATGTATAGATCAGTTTGAAGCCCAAGAAATAGAATTCAATGCCTTTGTTGAAGAAGTGGATGGGAAAGAAGCAGTATTTGGGAAGGAGATATTATAGCTTAAAACAAATAAGCTTCCTAAAGGCTTAGTGGCATTGGAGAGGGTGTATGATGGGAATGATCACTCTCTCATGAAATAAACACCAGTTAAAAGGGAAGATATTGAAGAAATTAACTTGGGAACTAAGATGGCACCAAAAAAGGTGTACATAGGGAAGAAGATAAGACCTGCAATAAGAAAAATGCTGATAGAATTGCTGAGAAAATATAAACATGTGTTTTCTTGGTCTTATGAAGATCTAAATGCATATAGGGAAGATTTTTTTTAGCATAAAATACCATTGAATCTAGATGCTAAGCCATTCAGACAAAAGAAACAACCCATAAATCCAACATTGGAGCCTCAAATGCAGGAGGAATTAGCAAAGATCAGAGATAGGGGAATCATTAAACCAATCAGGCACTCAACGTGGGTCTCAAACTTGCTCCCTGTGAGAAAGAAGAATGGATATATTAGGCTATGTGTAGATTTCAGAAATTTAAACATGGCATCGCTCAAAGATAATTATCCTTTACCCAATATGGAAGTTGTATTGCAAAAGGTAACAGTGTGCAAACTGTTGTCTATAATGGATGTTTTTTCAGGGTATAACCAAGTTATGGTCAAAGAGTCTGAGCAATATAAGACAACATTTACAACTCCTTGGGGAATATATGTATACATAAGAATGCCATCTGGTCTTACTAATGCAAGGGAAACTTTCCAAAGAGCCATGGATGTGGCATTTGCTGATTTGATCAATGTTATCATGGTGGTGTATCAGGATGACTTCACTGCTTACTCAAAGAAGTCCAAAGATCATGTTCATCATCTAGAAAAGGTATTTATAAAAGCCATTGAATATGGTATTAGCTTGAACCCTAAGAAATGCCATTTTGTAGTCACAGAGGGTAAGCTCTTGGGACATATTGTTTCAAAGGAAGGGATTAGGATAGACCCTGAAAGGGTGGAGGCCATTGATAAAATTATTGTCACTAAAACTGTTAAGGAAATACAGTCATTCTTTGGACAAATTAATTTTGTTAGGAGATTTTTTTCTAACTTTGCTAAGATCATTAAACCTATGTCAGAAATGTTGAAGAAAGGAAAAAAGATATAGGGGACTGCAGAAGCCTTGGAAGCTTTTGTATCCATTAAATGAGCCATCAAAGAGGCCCCTGTCCTTAAATCTCTAGATTTTGCAAAACCTTTTTAGATATTTTCATTCGCCTCAATACACACTATTGTTGTTGTTATGTTACAAAAAAATGAGGGTCATGAACAACCTATGTCCTTCTTCAGTAAGTCATTATAGGGGTCTAAATTAAAGTATGATATAATGGAAAAATAGGCATTTACACTCATGAAAGCTATAAAAGATTTTAGGCCATATCTTGTTGGAGCAAAGTTGGTTGCTTATGTTCCTCATGTAGTTGTCAAGGATATTTTGACACGGTTTGAATTAACTAGAAAAAAATGTGAATGGATTAACAAAATCTAGGAATTTGACATGGAGATACAAATTACTAAACTGGTAAGAGGGCAGGGCTTGTCCAAATTGATGACAGAAGCGAATATTGAAGCAAACCAAATTTGCAATATAGAAGAAGAGAATGCAATTGCAAGCATTGAGCACACTCAATGGTACAAAAATATCATGCATTACCTTAAAAACATGAAGTGTCTAGAGGGATTGAGTGACATCCAGAAAAGAACTTTGAAGCTTCAGGCATGTAAGTATGTTTTCATGGATGGCGATCTATTTTGGAAAATTAGGGATGGTATACTATTGTTATGTCTAGATGAATCACAAGCCAGGCATGTCTTAAGTGAAATGCATGAAGGATTTTGTGGAGGACATTACTCAGCAAAGACAACTATGCATAAAATTCTCAGGGTAGGCTATTATTGGCCAAAGATTTTTAATGACTCTTTTGCATATGTGAGAAAATGTGAAGCCTTCTAGAAGTTCTCTAGAAAATTGAAGTATCAAGGAGCTCTGCCACTTCAGCCCTTGCAGGCTGAGGCCCCTTTTCATAAATGGGGAATTTATTTCATTGGAGAGATACAAGAAAAATCAAGTGGTGGACATAGTTGGATACTGGTGGCCACTAATTATTTTACTAAATGGGTAGAAGCAATTCCAACTAAATAGGCTACAAGCAGAGTGGTGACAAATTTTCTAATGGACAATATCATTACTAGATTTGAATCACCAATAAGATTGATCACTAACAATGGGATGTGTTTCAGATTAGATTAATTCAAGAAATTTTGTAGCACATATGGTATTACCATTTCCTATGCAGCCCCGTACCATCCACAGGCTAATGGTCAAGCAAAATCTAGCAATAAGAGCCTTCTAAAGATTATAAGGAGGATGTTAGGTCAGAACAAGAAAGCTTGGGATTCCAAATTAAAACTGGTTGTTTGGGCTGATAGGATTACAATAAAAAAGGCAATTGGGAAATCCCCATTTGAATTGGTGTATGGTACACAAGCTAGGATGCCTTTGCAGAATTTGTTACCAGTCTACAAGTTTTTCCTTCAGGAAGATTTGGATATTCTAGAACCTATGGAAGAAAGAATGGAGCAACTGGATGAACTTGATGAAATAAGGAGAGTTGCCCAAAATGAAAACATGAAGTTACAGACATAGATGAAATATCTATTTGATAAAAAAGCAAAGGATAGAAAATTTAGAGAAAGTGATTTGGTACTAATGTGGAACACCAGGTGCTAGGACAAGGGCAAGCATGGGAAGTTTGAAGCCTTGTGGTTAGGACCTTTTGTGGTTATTGGAAAGAAAGGAGAAGATTCATACTATTTACATAATATGGTTGGTGAAGATTAGGAGTTGCCTGTACATGGGAAATTTTTGAAACATTTTTTCTCTTGAATAACATAGAGGATTAAGGTTTCCAGTGCATGTACAATCCTTAAAAATCCTCTCAAAATTTTATCTTCCATGCACAGTAGTCTAGGATATAAAAGGAATAGGACTTTCCAGTACATGGACAATCCTAGTTTTCCTTCTTTCAAAATAATTTTTCCATGTACATTATTATAGGTTGACTCTCATTTCCATTCATTCCATCATGCTCACATGATCCATCACCTTGAGTTTGGTTTGCTCACTCAGAAATCTGGATCCTTGCAATGGTCTCACAATCATTCATCCCCAGATGGAGCCACTATTAGAACTGTAAAATTTTGAATTTTCTACAGTCAATGGAATTCATGAGTTTCAAAATAAGTCCTCATTATAAGCATAAAATTCCTTCCTCATGGCATCTTGCTCATATTTTGTCATATCATCCACTAATGTTCATCTAGTCTTTGATATTTCATTGTATTACCCATATCAGCATGATAAGGTGAAGGTCTCCCCAACCTATGTATTTTTCACTAACACTTGTTACAAAGTATCAGTAGGACACATATTTTGTTTTGGCGATAGGGAAGATTCATATCGGTATATGAATCATATTCGAGATGAGGTCATAGCAAAATATTTTTTCTTTCTGATCGACATATAAAAAAATATATCAGTATAGGGTTAAAGCATTGATGTAATGTCATGGTGAAGTCAGCATGTCTTATCGACTAGCACATAGATGGATCATTTCGGCCAAACTAATTGATATTGGTGAGAAGTTATAATGAAATCATATTGTCTCACAGATTGGCTCACAAGCAAACATTTCAGCCAAACTAGGATTATTTCGGGGTAAGTCTCAGCGAATAGAGTAATAATGGTGGTGAGTTTTGTTCAATAGATTTTGACAAGATTTGTAAAGAACATGGGATTAATAAGCATGAGAAAACTCCATACACCCATCAATAGAATGGTGTTACAAAGAGGATGAACAAGATATTTATGGAGAGAGCTAATATTATGCTAAGGGGAGCTAGCTTATAACAAAATACAAGGATAAATTTATTTCGGTTTCCTACTATTTGGTTAATAGATATCCTACATCAATTCTTATTGAGAAGACACCTATGGAGGTGTTTTTGGGAAAGAATCTCTAATTGAGTCATCTCAAAGTAATTGATTATGAGGCATATTCACATGTGTTGAACAAGAAGAGGCTAGAATTAGAGAATAAGATAGTTATGTGTATATTCATCATCCATGGTGTGAGTGTGAAAAGGTACAAGCTTTGGGATCTAGTGTCCAAGGAAGTTCTCTATAGTAGAAGTGTCATCTTTAGAGAGATGAAACCTTCCTCTATTATTGAGAAAACTTGTTGGATCCGATGATGAGGAGAGGGTTAAAGCACAAATTTGTGTCATGATTTGTAAAGAAAATGACTAGCACAAATAAAAAAAATCAACTTTGTTCACATAAAAGTGTCATTTATGTTTCAAATTTGACAAAGATGTAAACTAATGAAATGTAGAAATTTTAATGAAATTTATAATTGTAATTTTTTTTAAAATGGTTTGATATTTTTTTTGGTAAATTTAAGAGTAGAATTTGAACTGCTAAAAATTTTGGTAAAAAAGTTTCCCCCCACAAATATTTAACTTCAATATCTAGTGCATGGAAAAATAAAATTAATTTTCAATGAATATTTTTTGTAACATTTTAAAGTGAAACTTCACCAAAACATCATGATTTTCATGGGACATCATCTTTTGTCTAATTTTTTTTATCACTTTTAAAATCCAAATTATACCCTTTTGAAAAGGATTCTCTTCTCTAGTGCACCATATATATATATATATATATATATATATATATATATATATATATATATATGTTTGAATATGTTTAATATATATTTTTAATTTCTAATCAACCTCATGTTTGATTATAAAAACCTACTTAAAGTAAATTTTTAAAAAATAGTAATAAAATTAATCAAAATATAAAAAAAAATATTCTAGACTCTAAGCTCTACAAAAGAGTACTTTTAGATTTTTCCTAAAATTACTCTTAGTTGGAGAAATTTAGAGTTGATTTTTTTCTAAATTTTCCCCAAAAGAGGGGAAAGCTACCACATTCATAGCCACATATACAATTTTGGTTGAAAGGGTTTTGTTGATGGCGATTTTGGCACCACAATAGTGCAAGTAGAATATTGCTATTATGCTTCTCCTAAAAGAGAAAGGAAACACATGGATGCCTTAGCTCCCAAGGTCTTTGTAGTTGGGTCTCAACCATGCTGATGCTACTCAATGGTCAATGCAATAGTAATATTCAAGAGGCCTACTGGTGTTGAGCTTCTGGATTGTTCTAAGATCAAACATGAAATAAAACCTACTTTAACTGGGGTTTTAAAGAAACAAAAAAAGATAGATCAAGGTTTTGAAATAGAAAAGAACAATAGTTCATCCAATCTTAACCAGACTTCTTAACTTTAAGGAATTATAAATGAAAACTATAGAACGAAGTAAACTTGTGATTGACACACAACATCTTTCATTCATAGTGCTAACTCACATAACAGATTTTTAGTTACCATTTAAATAAAACACAAATAACATTCCATTCCTTGGAGACTTCACAAATCAAATAATCAAACTAAGACAAATATCATTCTAGAACACAACATGAAGTAGATTAAACATTGATTGCTTCTGCTATTATTAAAATAGATAAACAATATTTACAAAGTTGGCACAATCACCAATGTATAGAGAATCTGATTCTTTAGATTGTTTCCAACTACACTATAAGAACTTTGAAAAATACATTACAGTCAATACTAATTCTAACTCCTAACAAAGAAGAAACAAGCAACTCTCATTACTAAGAATCAAGATTAGCTTCTATCTTCTCTAAGTAACTCTACTAGTTCAAAAGTTCTAACTCTACCAAGTCTAATTTCCTTCCTAACCTAGAAGTTTTGTTTTATTTCCAAAATTTTCTAACCTTTACAAAGAGGAAAGCATGCCTTATATAAAAAATGTACCAACTTGAATGTGTTGTCCCCTGCACTAGGGTTTACAAAATATCTACATCTTGTAGGAGAGTAGGCCCTCAGATCTTTTGAGGAAAGTCAAAACTGCATCCAATGTGAAGCCCTACTATCCATGCTGATGAAGGATTTCTATCCTTAGGAGAAGCCTTTTTACATCTTTTGACAGCTGCAGCATTAAATTTCCTATCTTTGTGTCCACCTTCGAACTCTGTTGGGGTTACCTTGAATGCTCAGAATATCTTCATTAATATTGATCTACCTCCTTGCTAGTAGTCGCCACAGCTGTCCCTCTGAGTCATATTTTCTCCCTTCAGCCCCCTTTCTATTATGGACTTCTCTATATGTTTGACCATCTCCTAGAAACACCGTTGGGCCTCCCTGTAGATCTTTGCATTTCATCTGAGTCGATCCATCGTCACCTATTCTCAAAAAGAGTCCATATGGTTTGCATTTTGTTGGCCTTCTTTCCAAAGAACAGTCAATTAGTCAAAGGGACCAATGAATCACTTCTTTTGGCTTCCTCATTAGATAATCACATGCAACACAATCCTTTCAGGTGGTCAAAATTGGTCCAAACAGTATTGCATGTTGGTGAGACAACATTGGTGTCTCCCCAATGTGATCCCATCCTTTAGTAGTCATCAGGGTAGCATGGGGCAGTTGATGGGACCTTTCGGCAAGCCATGGGATTCATATCGAGCTCAAAAGAACATTAGCAAGATAGCCACTCATCGGTAGGAAATCACAGCGATGGCATCCATCTCTCTGGCTCAGAGTTTGATTTCCTCTCGGCAAGACTTCTTAATTGGCCCAAGGTCATGGCGAGCTCCCCATGGTTATATCGATATCTATTTTTCATTTGTGAACCTACCGCTATCGGCAAGACTTTAGCATATTGACAAGACCACATGGTGAAGTCCTCATTTTCTTTTGGAGTCTTACCGACATCCTCCTTATCCTATGGGCTCGAGCTCCTCCTGCTTCAGTGTGACTTTCATAGTCACTGAGAATTCTTGGTGAGAGTCTAAATCTTCCCCGAAAACCCTTGGGGAACCTTTGTCGGCTAGACTTATGATGAATCCCTGGCATGTTAGCGAGACTCTTTTATATTCGACAGGACCTTTCACCGATTTCTCTCCCTCTCACCAAGCTTCCTCCTTGTTGCTAAGACACCATCGATTCAGCAAGACATCTTACTGACCTCGGTCCGTCCGCTCAAAGTCTCTGCAAGTTCATTCTTTTTTAGCGTGACCTTCATCTTCACCGAGACCCTATATTGAGGTCTTCTTCTTTCGCCAAGTTGTTCACTAGTTGGCAGGACATTTCAAGGTCAGGGAGACATCGTAGCGACCCTTTTGTTTCTCGCTGAGTCCATTCTATTTCGGTGAAGATCTCCATAGTCGCCTAGACCTTATGATGAACTTTTGTTTTCTCCCCACACTTATTTTGGCAGTAAGAGTCACGATAATGCAAAATTCCTCGGGCGAGCTCCTCTCTAATGTTGGGGAGAATATAATGCTTCAGGGGGACCTTTCACCGAACTCCTTTCTTCTTGTTGAGTTTGCTTGATTCCATTGGCAAGACACTTCAGGGTCACTGAGACTTCTTAGTGAGCTCCAACTGCTATGTCGATGCCTCTTCATTTCACTGAGACTTCTCCCAATCAGCGAGACCTTTCCCCAATCCCTTCACATTACCTCAAAGACTAACCTTTTAGTGAGACTTCCTAGTTTTGGGCAGACCTCCTGCTAAAGGCCAAAATTATGGCCAGGCTCCTTTGGAGATTTTCCATTTCAGGGAGACATTGATGTAGTCACACCGAAATGAATTCTTTCATTGCACATGTGTCATTGTAACCTTCCTTTTTCGGGGAGATGTCCTATAGAGACCTTGTGTCTAATTGAAGGCTTTACTAGTTCATCCTTTTTTCATTGTGACATATTGATTGTCTCACCAAAGACCACCTTCTGGAATCCCCCCATGCCATGTTGGTGTAACTCAATGCTTTCATTGAGAATTCTCTCTAAAGAAAATTCTCTCACTAAAATGAATATCTTTATCTATGGTTGGCAAGACATGGATCCTTTGGTAAGACCACATGCCAAATACTATTTTTTTGGCCAAAGTGTTCACTCATGAGCCCATTGGTGAGACATGAAAAGCTCACCATGAAATATTTTTTATGATGGCTTCTCTCACCGATGGGAACCCCTTAGTCACTAAAACAATAAAAACATCCTACCAATAGGTACCCGCCTAAGATGTCTAGTCATTCTGACACTCGAGAAGTCTTGCCGATATGAACTACTTTTGTGCTTGGTCGATGAGACACCGAGCTTTTTGGGAGACGTTCCACCGAAGACAAACTCTCACCGAAGTGTTAGACTCTTCTTGGTAGTTGGTGAGACATTATGAACTTGCCAAAACATCTTAGCAAGGAGAAAACATTTTTCTGATAGAGTATGCCCTTGTCGCTAGTCAGTGAGACCGGAAGATCTCACCAAGACCTATTTCCAAGAGAAACCCCTCACGCCGATATGAAATTCCATGCTGCCAGGACGATGACCCTCGTCTTGCTGATAGAGCCTGTATATAAATTCCACTCACCGAGACAATCTCAAGGTCTTGCTGATAGGAAACACAGACGCAGATTTGAACAAAATGGACCATGGGTTAGGGAGATTGTGATAACCTTATGCCGATAAGATCCATAACAAGGAGTATTCTGATTCTTTGGATTTCAAATAGTCAGATCCAAGCCACTAGTCAATAAGAGTCTAGAAAGTCTTGCCGACTTTTGCCTTAGCTAATTTTCATAACCAACTGGACTGGGGAATGCATTCCAACTGAGCTCCCTTGGAAAATATCATCTAGTGTAGGATTTAATCCTGCAAAAAAAATTCTTCCATTTGTCATCAGAAGGAGATAAGATATATTATCATATGATACACTTCTTGTGATTATTTCATTAAATACTTAGCAAGAAGGGAACCAACTTAAGCAGAGACAACCAAAATTTAAATCAGATAGAGCAAGGAGACAAACTCAGGCAGAAAACAAAAGAAACCCCAAGAACAAAACACATAACAAAAAGCAAAGAAACGAAAGAGAGAAGGGGGACCCATTTTGATCCAGATCAAAGTGGGGCAGTTATGCAAGGTATAATAGGTTTTAGTGAAATGGTTTCACACAAAACCTTACATGTAAATTGAGACACATTTCAAATTTTTGAAGGGAAAATTTTGATCTTATAGTTTCAAGTGAAAGTGTTACACCTAAAAATATATGTGCCACATATAGGAAATGTGGTTTTGGAGAAAACTATTTTCCTCAAAACTATTTAGTTGGTCAAAAGTGTGACATGAGTTTGTGCTTATACTTGAGAGGTTTAGCAGCTATAGAAGTTCATAAGAAGAAGAAACTCAACCTGAACCTTTAAGGAGGTCCATATGAATTAGGAAGCAACCTAAAAGGTTTGGTTATTAATTTTTAATTCTAGTTGTATTTTTTCTTTGATTGCTAACATTGAGGAGCCAAGGACTGTAAGGGATGTTATGGGTATGAGTCATTCGAATTCCTGTACAAAATCCATGGATGAGGAGATGGTTGCATTAAAGAAGAATAATACATGGGATCTAATACTTTCTTGTGAAAGACATAAATTGTTGGATGTAAATGGGTGTTCAAGATAAATTTTGGTCCTAATGGAAATGTTGAGAAGTATAAAGAAAGGTTGGTCATGAAGGGATATTCCCAAGTGGGGGGAATTGATTATGGTGAGATATTTTCTCCTATTGCAAAGATGACATCCATCAGATTCTGGTTATCACTTGTTGTAGCATATGATTTAGAAGTTGATTAGATGAATGTGAAGACAAATTTCCTTCATGGTGACTTGGAGGAAGAAATTTATAAGTCACATTCATAGCATTATGTTGTAAAAGGTAAAGAAAATATGGTTTGCAAGTTGAAGAAATATTTTTTTATGGTATGAAGCAATATCCTAGGATGTGATACCAAAATTTTGATGCCTTTGTGTTGAGCTTGATATTTTTGAGATCAAAATCTAATCACTATGTCTATTATAAAACTAATAATCATATTTTAATTATTGCACTACATGTTGATTATATGCTATTTTTTTGGAATGGTAAGAGTTTGATTTCTGATTTGAATTCTTAACTTTTAGAACAATTTGAGATGAAATATTGAGGGGCATCTAGGTACATTATGGGTTTGGAGATCCAAAGAGATAGAGGTAGCATAAATATTTTTTTTGGGTGGAAACAAGTATGTGAACTCACTATTGGAGATATTTAGCATGGAAACTTGTAGATTTTTAGTTGTTCCTATTTTACAAGGTATAAAGTTATGAATGGAGAATTGTAAAAAATATCCTACTGAGATGGAGGAAATGACCAAAGTACCTTATTCAAGTGTTGTCGATAGTATGATGTATATTATGGTCAGTACTAGGCTAGACATTTCCCAAGCAAAGGGAGTCCTAAGCTGGTTTATGGCTCATCCTAGATAAGTACATTGGGATGCAATAAAGATACTTTTCAAATATTTAAGCGGTACTTTTGATTATTCCTTATCTTTTCATGGTTATCCTACATAACCTCAACATTCATTTTGTTTTCATGGATATGTGGACTCAAATTTGGTAGGTGACAATAATAGAAGAAGATCAACTAGTGGATATCTTTCCATGATGTTTGATGATGCTATTAATTGGATGAGTAAGAAAAAATCTATATTCACTTTGTCCACAATTGAAGAAAAGTAAACGGTAGCTACTCATTCTTATAAAGAAACTATTTGGTTTAAGATACTATATTTTTATATTAGTCTTGATGTAGTAATGATAACTATTTGTTGTGATAGTTAGAGGGTGATATTTTTCATAAATAATCCTACATTCTATGCTAGAATGAAGCATATTGATGTTCAATTCCATTTTGTTCATCGCATGGTTGAAAATAGAAAGGTGAAAATGGAAACCAACAGTGTAGATAAATCCTCATAGACAGACCATAGGAACCTATCTTTACTTGAAATACTAAACCAGGGTAGCCTAAATCTCTCAGGTTGACTCAACTTAATCCCAAGGCTCATTTAAGTTGGGTCTTGACCATACTAGGTTCACATTAGGGTTTGTTGTGACAATTTTGTTAATCACAAGGGGTAAATAGTAATTTTTGATTCTAAAAGGAATCATAAGAATTGGTGAAATATATTTTAAGTCTGTTCATCAGATAATTTCATGAAATCAACAAATATGCAATAATATTTCATGAATTTCAAACAACTTGCTATCACTTAAGTAGGTTTAGCTTTAAGCATTCAACAATATGATGGGAACAAAATATTTTCAATCAAATCTCCATTCATTCATCTCTTTTTTGGAAAATTTTCTAAAATTTAAACATCTAAACTAAAATAAAGCAACAAAAATACTTGAAAAGTAAAATTTCTCTTGGGTATTATCCATGAAAGCCCCAAGAATTAACCAAATCAAACCAAACCACTCTATACTTCACCAGATTTCTTCACAACTAGGCATTGAATGATGTGAGATTTTAAAGAAAGGGGGGGTTTATTTGGACACTGGGTAGGTTCTGTATGCACCCTTAAATGACACATCATACAATCTTGTCCAACTTAACAAACAACCAACTACAAAATATTTCATACTAGGCAATAGCTTTCAAATTAGCTTTTGATATTAATTAGTTTCTATGTGCATACAAGTTTTTAATCCAGAATGATTTAGAAAATAGGAAAAAAGAAAAAAACTTAAAGAAGCTTTGGGTCTTTGACATCCACAAATACTAAAATTTAAAATAAAATTAAAGCATCAAATAGCCTTTTATAGGAACAAAGCCCCAAAAATTTAAAATTAAGTCTATCAAGGACAAACATAAACAACAAATCAGAAAATACCATGTGGAAGATGTTAGTTGTCATTGGAATCTTCTAGACAAAGTCAATGCTTTGACTTCTTCATCAACATTAGACTTCACCTCCAAGATCTAGTACACAAACACTCCTCACAAAACAATGCCATTGGTATCCTTCAAATTTTGGGACAATACACCTCCGCCAGAACCAAGAACAACCTATAGAATTACTTTTAACAACATATCCTTGTGGTAACCTCTGGTATCTGATATCCAGTTATTCATTTCCTTGCATCAAACTCTGAGTCTAATAACTCTTCTTCACCTTTCTTCAATTGATACTCCCAAAAGGCCACCAATACCTGATGCATACACTCTTTTGAAATTCCTTGAATTAATTTCTAGCTATATTTGAGCTTTTCATAATTTTCTTATATATGAAGGATATTTTCATTCCTCTACATCTTCTCTATTTTATATTTGACCATGGCATTCCTTCCTTGTATAATTTCATCAGTGACTTCCCAATTTAGCAAATGAATAGGGTCTTTATTTACTCTTTCAAGCCATTCCTTGAAAGCTTTTGCTTCTTTACCATCTTGTCCTAGCATCCAAGGATCACAATCTTATTGTGCTAATGTTTCAATGAAACCTTGATCTTTGTCAATCAATTTATTGCATTTCTTAGTGACTTTCTCAAATCCCTTTACACATTGCACTAAGGCACCACTTTCCCAATTTTTTTGTTTCTTCCATTTTTTGCACATCGAAACCTCCTATTCTATAATTATCTTTTCACTTATCAATTCTTGGACATTTTTCTGAATGAGAACCTTTAAGCATCAAATTTTTTCTCATGAAATCTACATTATCCTTCAAATATTTTGGACTTTTTGCACCAATGGTGTGCCTCTTTATACTTCCCAATTGCCTCTATGATTAGTTCTTCCCCTTTCCTTACCAAGTACTCAATCCATTCTTCAAACACACTCATTTTATAGTGAAGTGTTGTGATAGAATCCACCTACTCCTATGGCAGGAGTACTAGATTTTTAGGTAATTCATCTTGTGCTTGATCATATTGGGCTAATGATAATATAAAATTTTCCAGATGGGCAATCCATTCTTTCAACTCTTTTACTTTTTTACTTTTCTGCACCCTAGCGACAATTGTCTCCAAATTAATCTTCATTTCTTCTAATTCCTATACCCAAGATGAATGTCCAACATTGATAGTTGTCACCCTATACTCCTTAGGTATTGTCTCATGTTCATGGCATAATGTTCATGGTAGCACCAAAATCTATCATGCAGTTCCTCAACAATTTTAAATTTATTAGCAATGTAGTGAAGAAAGGATCAACTTGTGGGGGATTTAATACTGAATTATTAAGGCACACTTCTGGGATATTTACATTCTCTTGCTTATTTTTAGTGGCCATCTTGCTTTCAGAATTTATATGCTTTTCATTCCCATTTGTTATTAGTTGAACCACACTATCTCTGTATTCTTTAATTTTCATCATCTCAAGTAATGGAACAAACATTTTTGCCTGAGATAAAGCTTGAGTGAAGTCAACAGAAGAATTCTCCACTTTAACCATTTTATTTTGCTTGGGAATTTCTCCTTTGTTTTCTTCCTTTTCTCCTTTATTTGGCTGATTAGGATTTTGCATTTCTTTGTGTAGTTCCTTCACTTCCTCCTTTTGGACAGGCTTTTGTTTACCTTCATCATGTTGTTTATTTTCTACCTTTTTCACAGTTCCTTGTGTCACCTTTTCTTTCATAAAGATACCCTTGGGGACACATTCCTTCTCATTTACAATCCTATTTCTCAACCAGTACTTACTCTTTGCTTCTTCAACTGCAGCAATAGTTAGTCTCTCTATATCCTCTTTAGTAAGCTTCCTCATACTACAATGAGTAAGTGTTTCAATAGAATGTTGCTTTGTATAATCTTCTTCAAAGTCAAAAAGGATCTATTGCTCAGCCATGTGGACATTGTATTTTTGATTTGAAACATCATACTCATAACCTTCATCCTCTGATGATGAGTACCTCTCTTCCACATGGTGAAAAGTGTTTGAAGTCAAGTACACTTTGTGATCTTCTCCATTGTCTCCCATCAACATTCCTTTCTCTTGCATTCGTTGGGCTACAACACAATAATCTAGGGAATGTGGCTTATCATAGACTTCATAGAAATAATTGGTATTCACCATACAGGTTCCCTTCTTCCTCAATGGATCAGGAGTTTCTTTATTTCTAGGCCTATCTGTTATAGGTTTTCCATCTTTCTAGTTTGTGTTATAAGGCATGTCATGCAGCTTAGGCCTTTCATTCATGTATGTGTTCCCCTATTTGTATATATAATTATTGGTTTGTTGGGGAGCCCTATGATTGTCTCTTTTATCCATTATCCCAGCAGCCCTCCTATTGTTTTCAATTGTTAATGTTGTCTTCTAGGTTTAGCCAAGTCTCTTGGGAACTTATTTATCAGTTCATATCCTATTTTAGGATCGAACGCATTAAATAAAAACTCAATGCCACAGAGTCTGGAAATTTTGATCCAAGAGGTATTTTATTCTATAGTTTATTGAATCTCCGATTGAAATAATAAATTGAATCATTCTGATTTTTCTGAATTCACGTCAATTCATGAAGAGTGGCATCAGGTGCACTCTGATTTCCATATTCCTTGAGGAATCAGTCCTAAAATATTTGGAGAGAATCAATAGAGGTTGTTGTTAGGCTATTGAACCAATCCCTAGCTTCTTCAATAAGCAACATCATAAATAGCCTCATATGTAAATCTTCATAAGGTACATCCAAATATTGAATGAAGGAGTTGAAACTCCTTAAATGGTCCTTAACAGAGATTGCACTACTCCTTGTAAACTTAGGCACTAGACCTCTCCAATTGCCATCCATGGGGTAAGGGTATAATTGAAATCCTGCCAAATCAAATTGTTTGATCGTGGTGGTATACTAATGAGGAGGGTTAGGTGGGTACTGATACATTGGGTTATTATATTGTGCATTATAATGTGGCATATAATGTTGACCATGAGGTGGATGAACATTTGTATGTTGTGTGGGAATATGGGGTGGATGATTTGGATGTCTGTATTGATTCCCTACCTGATGGTGAAGGATCCTTGGTGGCTCAGAAGGCCTACACCATGATTACCCTATTTGTGAGGTGGTACATACTTTGGGGGGTAACCAGTTGTATGAGTAATGTTATGAGCTTTCTGCAATTTGAATTCTCTCATTGCTTGTATCATCTGGGCCTTCTCTTGTTCTTCTCTCTCCTTTCTTTGAGATTCAAATCATGCTTTTACTTCTTCATAAGTTAAAGAGTCATAATCTTCTTGAGGAGTTTCTTGATTAGTGGGTCCATTTTGATTACCTTCCATTTTTTTATCATATTCATGTTGAATTTTGATTTGCTCAGCCTTGAGTTTAGCTCTAAACTTGGGTTGTTTCTGAGGATCATAAAAAGGATTTCTTTGATCTTCTGGGGTACAAGTTTCTGCACTCGAATTATCTCTCTATGCATCATAATGGTCATATGTTTCACCATGTGGTATTGATGATTTGTCTTTGTTCATCATGCACATGTCCTCACTTATCCTTTTACCCTCATCAACCCTATAATCTTTGTGCGTCCACTTACTGCTACTAGCAGGGGCTCCAGTATGACCTCCCCTATATTGAGATCTTCTTCCATTCATGTTGAATTTTTTTATCAGAGTCACCACTCACTTTCTTTAAAGTGAGAAAAATGTTTGATATTTCTAATTCTCAGCAGAGTCTATATAAAGTTTATGACTCTATGATTAAGGCTTGATTTTGAGTTTATTCCCCAGTAGAGTCGCCAATTTTCCCCAGCATAGTCACCAATTTGTTAGCTTTCAAAAATGTAGGTAAGAATACCTCAAGAGGTTTCCAATCTCTTGGTACATTTTAGGGTAACAAAAAAAGCCAAATGGTTTGAGCTTTCTACTCTTTAGGTGCTACTAGACATAGGCAAGTGTACCTATATGAATTGGGCAGACTTGACTTATGATCTTCTCTCTTGCAGTGACTTGTCCATGATGGCAAATGGAAGTGAACAAATGAAATAAAATTTGGTATAGATTGTATAGAAATGTTCAAGACTAAATCCTAATATGTTTAGTTAACAGATGTAAAAAATGTGAATGAAACTAAATGATGAAAATGGAGAGACAAGTGCCTTATAGGGTATGTGGAGTCAAGAGAAATCTAAAACAATTGCTTCGTTCTAGAAAGCATTCAAGTTGTTTAGCATACGATTTAGTTTATAACTTGTATAAACATGCAAGGTTATGATTACCGAGTTCTTCTTAATGATTCAACTAACATTCTCTAATTACTATGATCAACTTAGAGGATTTAATCTTTATTGGAAAGAACCAATCAATTGACCATACAGATACAACAAATGTGCTCTCACAAACTGGATATAAACTTGTTACACCAATTCAAATAACTAGAAAAAATCACATTGGAGACAACTTCGATAATGCTTTCAACAAACACAACAAACAACTGATACCATAAATAACTGCACCATACTAAAAGATTTCCATTGATATCTCCATGGTTTTAAACATGCAACATAGTCTCATTTTGGTGTAACATTGTCTTCTACTGTATTATACTATCTATCTTCTATCCTATTCTACTTACTTCCTCTCTATTTCATTTCTGAAATAGATATATACACATCGAGTACATGAAAGGACACGTCCTTTCGGTAATGTCATACGTTTACATAACAAATAGTTTAGAGGATAATTAATCTCTATTTAGCCATAAGTGAGTTTTAGCAAGATGATCCAAATAATCCCAGCACTCATATGTGTCCGCATGTCCAACTGCGTTCTAAATTGTGATTTCCATCTTTATCATCTCCTCATTCTGTTCACTCACCTCTTCTAATGTTGTATCCTCTGTAGAAGCTAGCCTCATGACTTTATTAAGTATTGAATCACATTCACTTTTCCATTTGGTGGCTTCTTTCAATTCCCCTTTGTCATCAGAGAATGTGATCATAGTCTTCTTGGTAGCATCTATCAACCCTTGTTCATCCCCAGCTTCTCATTCAAATTCTTCAAACTAGAAATTTCCCTGGCTCTCTGTTCACCTTGTTAACTCTTTTACTATCAATTCGGTACTGATGCATTGATTAAACCTTCCCTGTTATATCTCGTTGCACCATTAATGAAGCATGAATGAAGGCTTATTTGAAACTGGCACTATCACATCAAATGTCTTATCAGTGAGAGATTTTTCAAATCTAGGGTGAAATCCTTTTGCAACGTTCATTAAGTCTTTTTCCAAGACATCCTATGGTCTTATCAACATTTGGAATCATACTTGTGACCATCGCTTCAATTTTTCATATCATTGTGACAATCCCGAGTCAGGGAGAGGTTTCATAGAGTTCATTGTGTCATACTGAGATATGTTCTTCAATGTATTTTCCAGTCACCAAGACATAACCACACTTTTGCCGATAAAAATAATCTTATCGATGAAATAAATTCCATTGGCAAGACTCTGAAGACTTGAAAAGACTCATACCGATGCCAAATGTCTCGTCGAACTCTTTTCTCCAATGTGTTTATTTGGTGAGACTCTCCCTGAAGTACTTCATCAATGTAACTATTTCTTTTGGTAGAATCTCATGTCGAAAACCTCTTCTCTCACCGATGCATATCTCTATTGGTGTGACTTTTGAGTTGGCAAGACTACATGACCTCCTCTCGATATCTTTCTGAGGGAAACCCTTTACTCCTTATCAGTAAGACCTGATGCCTTTGCCAAGACATTATTCTGATAGTCTTTTTTTTGGCCAATACATCATTCCATGTGCTGGTTGGTGAGACATATGTGAGTTTTCTATGACTCACTCTGATAAAAACTCTCTTGCCGATATGACATCTCTGTCACCGAAACAAAAGATGTGTCCTACCGATAGTGATAAGGACCTATTTTGGAAACTCATGAATGCAATTGACTATGAAATTTTCAAATTTTCATAGTTCTAACACCACTATCAGAGTAGCTATATGGAGTGTTCTTCCTCAATTTACATTCTTCTATATAAGATGTTATTTTTTTCTCTTCACCTAGGTTTAGGAGTTTCCACTTCTTGCATTAAGCTCTTGAGATCTAGAAGTACCAATTACACTTCCAATGGGGAAGCCAATTCCTTGACTAACCAATCAGGTGTATCTTGATTATATTCTACCTCTGCAACATTTCTTTTATCTTGGTCATCAATACACTCAAGAACTTATGTTCTTACATTTTGAACTTTGCATGTCACATCCTCTGGGAATGGAACATTTTTTATATTCACCGACATGGATTCCAAGTTACCAAGATTCAACACTATCTCTTCATCTCCAATACCTATATTTTCCTATCTAGCCATGTGCTCAGTATTAGTCTTTGTGGCATCCCTTTCCTCATGTCCTATTATCTCAAGATTCTCTTCATTCCTCACCCCACCATCCAAAGTTTGTGAAGGCTCTACATTTTCAACTTTATCCTTGTCTTCTTATGGCTTTTCAAAAACCTAAGGTTGTTCAACATCACTTTCACTATTCCCTAATGGAAGCTGGGAATCAATTCTATCTTCAATAACAACATCATCAATGGGAACTTGACCTACAACTTCCCTTCTTTCCTTTTCAACAAGTATTTCAAGGTTTCCAACCTCTGGGGAAAGTGTTCCTATTATGAATTCTTCTTCTTCAACATCTATAGGAATGGACCCTATATTCGACATTTCTTCCACCATTGGTTGTACCATGGTTTTATCCTTATATTTATTCTCTTTTACTCATTCCATCATTGCACCCAATTTCTCTATATATTCCCTAATTTTTTCTTCATTTAGTTCAAAACTCTTGTCTAGAGCCACAGGGTTCTTTCCTAGTGTCTGTTTTACTACATCCATATGGAATGAAGGGGGAGAAGTAATTAATGCTGCAGCTCTCTAGGATGCAAACCTTTTTTGAGCATGAGTATTCATTTTCATTCTCACCTCTTCATCCATTGTAGGTTGAATCTTTGGATTTGTCGTAGAAGAAGATGCCACTCTAGGCTTCACTGTCACTTTGACCTTACTTGGTCTAGTTTCTTTAAGTTTGCTTGCTTACGCCAATGAAATTCTCTAGCTTGAGACATCAAGAGTTCTCTCCTCAATATGCATAGTTGTATTTGGCTTTCTATCTTTTATTTTCTTCTTAATAGGCTCCTCATACTTAGACTCACCTTCTTCTCTCTGATTCTTCTTTGTATTGAATGAGTATGTGGGCTAACCCAAAATTTTCTAATTTTTTTACAATAATCATCAATCCATTGTTGAGATTGCACTAAATCCTATTTAGAAATTTCCTCAAAGGTAGTTATTTCTCTACTTTCATAATTTGGATCTAAAATAGGTTCATCATAAACCTTGGTTTAATTATAAACTAGATTCAAAATGTCTCCATCATCTTCATCCAACTAATCTAGAAAATCATGGAGCTTAAGAATTTGTGTCAATTGTAATGACAACCTTTGATATGATCTTTTCCTTCATGTTCTTCATCAAAATTGAGCATGCTTTCCAACTATCACTTGGCAATATTCCCCTCTGGATCATAGTTAATTCTTTGGAGTGTGAAGAACTCCAATTTGTACATATTTAATTCCTCTTCACACAAATCAACCACCTTAGCTACATTGCACTTATAATTCCCCATTATGATGGGAAATATAACAAAACTTATTTTATGTGCCACATTGAAAAGAGGATGGGATGGCTTCATCTGTCTTACCAATTCCAATAGTAACAATTTGTTTCTTGGGTACCTAGACAACATGAAAGGGAATCTTACAAACCCTTCGACCCTGATGTAGGTGAAAGTGGGAAACTAAATGTACCAGCCTCCATCCTCCTTGATAATATTTTATGCTTCTAGAGAAAACCATTTAGCTTTGTTTCCTTCCATTATCCTTACTAGATTCAAGGAAAACACATCATTAACTCTCTATATTCATGAATAGTAATTTGCATTAAATGAGCATATATCAAACTATTCCTTGTTTCTCTATCTAGGGTGCCAACTCTACTTAACCCTTCCTTATTTACTCTTAGGGCACATGAATAAATCACATATGAGGACATAGGAAACCATCTTGACTATGAAAATTCCTTTATCTGATCATGTATCCTATCACTTATAAAATTCCCTAATGCATCTGAATGGGGCATTCCATTAAATTGGATATAATTAAAAACATCCATGGTTCAAATTTATTATCATCTCTAAGTCCAAATTGTTAGCAAGAGACACTGCACATGCTTTACGGTGTTTTCATTGATGGCAACCCTTATCAACTAGTCGATCCACATGTTGCATTTTTATCATACTAGCAGACAGATTGGAGATCAATGTTTATCTATTAAGCTTGAACAGATCATCTGATAAATCTATGTTCTTCAATTCTTTTGCAAATTTTCTATTATTATTTGTTGTTGTGGATCTTAGGGAAGTTTGTTCGATGCATAATATGTGTTATTTGAAAATCTTGGTGCCTTGTATTGATTTGAGTGAAATTTGGAAGGTCCGGTTGGCAAATTTTTTGTTCATCAGTGTATGAAGGTTGACTTGGTGAATATAGTTTGTCATGGATATTTTAGGTTTAAGGGTTTTTGTGTTCAAGAATTTTTTTTTGGGTCCTCACTATGCTATGGCTGAATCTTCTAGATTTGCATTGAATATCATGAATGTTTTGAAGCTAACAGTTTGTGAATATTTTCTTATCTTGTTGAAGCTGACATGGAGTGATCAAATCCCTTGTAGTGGATATATAAGTGATTGATTATATCATTTTGATATATTTTCAGTGTGAGTTGATGTATGTTGCGAATATCAGAAGATTGAGAAAGTGATTAAGCGTAATTTCACTTGCGCATTAAATATTTTTGTTGTGAGTTGATGTAGAATAGAGTAGAAGAGCAGAATCAGTCTAAAGGAGCAAAATTTGATTGTTGAGCCTACCAAAAACTATAATTAGGTATTTGTAGATGTTATATTTCTCATTTCAAATCATTGGAAGTATTCCAAACTTTTGTAAGGAAGTTAGCCTTTTTTATTTTGAGCACTGAGCTCTAGGCAATGTGCCTGAATGCAAGTGCATTCCCATTTTGTAAACATCTTTTTGAGTATACATTCATTAATTCCTTGTTACAATGCATTAATTTTCTCAAATAAAGGTGCAATCATGGTGAATTAGGGTTCAAATCATGAACACTTTGGTTTCTATACAGTCCCACCAATAGAGATGAAGATGGTGTGGAAAACTTATGTGGCACTCTTGTGTGTCACTTTGATTCTTACAAGGAAAAGGACTTTTGGATACATGACCATTGATGATCATAGGATTTGAATCATCTATTTCTAGACCTTGGAAAGTTTACCAAGAATTGGGAGATTTACCCACTAGATCCATGAGAACTAGGAACTGGGTTTGAGTGGGACCAACATGATTTAAACATGTTTGCAATAGAACCTCTAGTTTCCAACCTCCGACTAAAGAAATAAAAAACAACCATCAGACTAACCGATGAAGAAAAGGACTCACGTGCACCAGGATGATCTATCCACCAGGTGAGAAACTAGGACCAGCCAAAGATACAATATCCTTGACACAACCACACCAACTCTAGGATTCTAGGGTCTGAAAATTTGATAAAATGTAGGAAAAATACATGATACTCTAAATTAGGAAAGACAAGGATTTAGGTAATGACCAAGCAGGCTAAAACAAAAATTGCATTTTACCATTTCCTCTGAAAGTAGCACACCGAAGCAAGCAAAGGAAAAGGAAAGAAATGAAAGGCATTAGAAAAAAAGGGGGTCCACATTTTTCCAAGGAGAAAAATGGGGTGTGTTGTGAGATGACACAACCAAACCTACCTTGGTTTGTTGGAAACCTATTGTTGAATGAACAAGAAAACAGAGAGGGGGGGTGAATCAATTATACCAAATTAAAACATCAAAACCTTTAAAAGTAATCAGATCCACATGCATTCATCAAACCCTTAATCTATTATAATGTTTAAACATGAAAAGTAGATAACTAAAAATGAAACAACTAGCACCATACACAAGAGAACACTAAATTTATGTGAAAAACCTAATGAGGGAAAAACCATGGTGAGGATTAGCTCATAATATAAGTAATTGCAAAACTAGTAGAAAGAGGAGCACTGCTAGAATATGACACACTATCCAGAAAGGCTCACAACCCAAGCTAATTTCCATAATAGAAAGAATAAATAAGATAGAATGATACATAGAGAACATTATTTTAATGCAATAAAGAATCCACCACAACATCTCCAACAACACTAGCAATCTTCAAGAGATCAAGATACCTTAACTCATTGCATTAACAATCTTACATTATAGCTAACAATACAATTAAAACTTCTGCACTTAATTTGGAAACACAATAGTCAACTCTATTCCACACACTTCATCTTGCATCAATTGACCTTGCATTTATACCTTCGTAGCTTGAAAAAATATCTTCAAGTTGGCTACACTCTTCTTACACTTTACAAATTCAAATTAGGTTGATACTAAACATTCCTGTGGTGGATAGGAACAAAAGTGGACCAAAACAAAACTTAATTGGGATCCAAATCAACTCTCACATGCACACTATTCCTTTATTAATGCTTAAATCTCTTTGAATGTAGTGTAAACACCAGGTTGACCATTACCCATGCAAAAACCATTAAACTTTGAATTACACGATTCCCCAAACCCAAAGATGACTTTTTAACCACATACCATGCTTCATCATGATGTAGAATATTCATCTATCCTCTTGAAAAATATTAAACTCCTTCACAACAGCTCACACCTTTAGAATGTGCATGCCTAGTACACTCAAACTACACTACCAAACATTGCAACTCTACAATCCATCTTCCAAAGTACCAAACCACAAATACTCTTGACACAAGCAAGAAATCAACACCATCAACATACCTTTAGAATCACAATACCAAAAGAAAAATGGTGGAGAAATGTAGAGAAAATATATTTCTCCTAGAAACCTCTGTAAGCAAGATTGCAAAACCAGCTCACCCATTGATGAACATGACTTCCACTAAAATTTGATCTAGAAGCCAAAATTTTGTATATAAAAACTCTAAAAAAATATAGCCAACATATCCAAGCCACACAAGTAGATCTTCAACCCAGAAGAAATGTGAAGCAAAACCATAACACCTTTGCAACACCTTTTTTCCTTATTTATCAATTTTCTCAATATCCTTGACATCTAAACCATAAAAAAAGGTTTTCAAAAAAAAATTAGAGGTTAACATCAACAACTTAACTAATGAAAACATAATGCAACTAATCAAATAAACAATCTCTTCTCAACCACTACACTACTATCATCAATGACAACACAAGCTTGTTGACATCAATGACAACACCTTCATACCTGCAACAATCTCCACCTTTTTCATTGATGGCAACACAAAATGTTACAAACCATCAAAAACATAATAGCTCTGAACATATTTATTTCATTTTCTCTTTTCTCCCCCTTGCACAACTATCTCATTTTATTCTCTCCCTTTGATACTTTCCTTTTCAACATGATTTCTCTTTCTCTCCTTACTTCACTTTTTTTCAAATGTCTTTTCTTTCCCACCCCCTTTGACATCCATGGAAAAGAATAAGGTATTTTTCATTGTTCTCCCCCTTTGACATAGAACCAATATTCTCACAACTACTTTGAATACTTTGCCTTAGGATTACAAACCAATCAACTCAGTAACTTCTATACCATATATTTCATACTACAAAAATGTCACTACCTACTCCCCTTGAAAGGTAACCACCAACATAATTCTAGAAAAGGAATGAATCCATAGATCCACTAGGCTAATGCATCTCCATATGCATCTAGTTCATGAAGGAGGGGAAATAACCCCCAACTTCTCCTAAATATACTCAAAATTATCCTTAGGAAGTGTTAAGGATTGGAGGAAATAACTTATCAATTAAGTGTAGAAAACAATGAAAACATAGCAGATTTATAAAACCCAAAAAGATGGACAACAAAAGAACACCAAGATTTAATGTGGTTCACCAAAAAATGGGCTACATCCACGAACAAGAGGGTCCAATATATATTAAAATTCCAACAAATAACCTTTAAAATGATATGCAAAGACATGCAACAACTTGCAACAGTGTTTTTCCATGATTTTCACTTGCTGAATTTTACACAACCTTTGTTGTGTGTACCTACAACACTTCCTACATTTTTCTAGCCATGGAACTATATTTTTTGCGAACATTTTTCACATGCTACTTCCCTCCAAACTCTAATTCGAGTATTAGAATATGTTTCCAGCATTTAATAATTTTTTGT
This sequence comes from Sequoia sempervirens, assembly GCA_007258455.2. Lineage (NCBI taxonomy): Eukaryota > Viridiplantae > Streptophyta > Pinopsida > Cupressales > Cupressaceae > Sequoia > Sequoia sempervirens. The sequence continues at coordinate 46,152 of VDFB02109460.1, forward strand.
AAGTGACATTTTAAATACAAGTGAAACAAAATATTCATTACATGTAGCAAATGAGTTAATAAGATAATGAATATTTTATTTGAGTCTGATTGGTCTCCATAACACAATAATCTCCCACTTGGAGACTGATCACAACATCGAAACCCCTACAAATCTGACTAGAAATAAGCACCTTGGACCTTGCTATTTTATTTTACTTAAATTCAACCTTGAAGGAAAACCAAAGATGAAGAGGTGCCCAAATTCTCCCTTTTCACCACCTTCATAAACATATCTGATAGATTCTCATTTATATGAATAGTTTATAGCCTTACCTATCCATCCTCCTGATGAAGAGCTAGGAGGATCACAATTCAACTCAACCAATCATTCAAAACAATGATACAAAATTCTTTATCTTAGACATTATTGGATTATTTTGCAATAAAACAACTGAGGAACCATCAACAATGAAAAAAATGAAAAAAACTTGATTCACTTAACAAATTTCATAAATTGATTCATCTCAAACAATGATTAAGTGCATTCTAGATCACATTGGAAACATTGTCATGACAACCCACAATTTAATGCAACAAACTGTCATTAATAAATTTCACAAAAAAAATAATGAAGAAAATCACTTCTATAATATTGAAGATAACATACTTATAGACTTCCCCTCCAATTTTTATGAATATCCAAAGGTGGAAAGGAAAGTTATTACATTTTTCCCAAAATTGCAAACCCTAGGTAGGGTTCAAACCTACCCTCACAAAAATGGTCATAACTTATTCAAATATTAATTAAATTTGATGAGACTTGAATAAAATGAAATTAGATTGACATGAAAAAAAAATACAATTGGTTTTAGATTAAAAATATAGAATGTACAATCCATACCATCATGTTTTTCAGACTATAAATTCTACACCATATTGTTAGAATAGGGCAGTCTCATGAAAATAGTCATATCTCCCACAAAAATCAATAATATTCAATGAGAAAAAAATAATTTTAAACTACAAACAAATATATTTACATCCATGTATTATAATCTTTGATAGGAGTCCATACCAAGCCATACAATGCACAACTCCAGCCTGAAAACAATGTAAGAATCAGAAAATGCACACAAAGTTTGAGGTTTCCATTCATCAAACTTCAAAAATAATGTCTCCAACCCCAAATTCGAGTTTTTGAGGGTGTATTTATACATTTCCAACCAAAAACAACTATTTTCAAATAACTTTTGATTTTTTTTTGACAAAACACCTTAATGACAATATTTGACAAGTTGCTTGACAACTTTCTTGAGCAACTTTTACAATTTTTACAATATTTGTCTAAATTTCACCAAATGACTAAAAAAGGTCCTAAACCACTTAGGATGGTCTCAAATGACCTTATTTACATCAATAAATCCAAAACAAAGAAAAAATAAAAATTGCATCAAGGGTGCTCCTACACCATACTCCCGAAGAAAAGAAAATTCAAGTCCTCTTGAAAGCTAGTCTGCTCCTTCCTAGTCTTCCAATAATTTTGTGATTTGTCCTTCATCTTGGAAACTATCCCTGGGTCCTTCTTCCTCTTCCTCATATACCATCTCTTCTCTAGCAACCTCTCATATTTCATGTTGTAAAAGTCCACTTCTTGTGTATATACCTTCATAGCATCATCTATATCTTCATTCTCATCATTAGAGTACCATATGACAACATTATCACCATTACCACAACCTGCATCATATTCTTGCAAATCTGCATACACCTTATTAGCAAACAAATCTACAACATCTTTATTTGTTGGTGTGAATAAGTCTTGTACCTAGTTTATTCCTTTACTAGGGACTTAGGGGACTTAATTCACATGTTAAGTTTACTTAGGATATTAGTTGTCATATCTAGATAAGTATTAGTTGTCTTATCTAGAATTTCCACTTTCCTAGGTAGTTATGAGTTAGTTGTCTCATGTGATAGGATTAAGACACTTTTCATGATCTTTTCTTATCCTATCTCTCATCATTTCCTTTATAAGCAAGGAATCTCTAGCATGTAATGGCATATAGCATTGTATAGTATTGCATTGATCATATTGTATCATATTGCAATCCTTGTTTGGTGGAATAACATCTTCCATTGTTGCTTCTCTCTATCTCTTGTGGAGGTTCTTCGGCATTGCAGATTGAAGATCTTGGGTTGTTAACTCCAACATGGTATCAGAGCTTTGAATCTGGCAAGCCCCTTCTATTTCTTTATTAAAGAGTTTCCATCAATTTCTATTGTCATTTTTTGATTTCTTTTATCCTATATTGCATGCTTGCATTTTGGTGAGATCTGGTGATTGCAGCACTTTTGGCTATAGTGGTAGTATTTTAGGCTGTCCCATTGTGTCCAAGAGGCTCAAAAAAGTCAGATCTGGCTTTTGTTTCACTTAATTTCGTCACCATTTGCAGTTTTGGCAAAGAAGGGTTTGGAGTTCAGATCTGGTGAACAACTTTTTACAAGAGCACCTTGAGCAAAAATTAAGCCTGTCATTGCATCCGGGTGGCCGTTTTTGAGTTTTTTGATATATAATTTGCCTATACTCGGCAAAAGTTGTCTTCGGAGCATAAAAAATTTAGCAGAGGCGGCCGTACGGCCCCCCTGCGCAGGTATGTGTGTCGTCAGATTTTTTTTCAAAAAAAAATATATATTTTAATTTCCGTCGGCATTTTATTTTTTATTAAAAAAAAATTTCAAAAAAAAAAATTCAAAATATTTAAAAGCATTTCAGTCTTTGTCGGCGTATTTTAAACATGATTGTAAAGTCTGGACTGCCAATGCCGGGGTTCACAGCCGTGGAGAAACCGCCAGGCGGGTGGCCCCCCAAACCGCCAGGATTCTGCCACAGTCACTACCGGTGGGCGGTTTAAACTCCACCGCCACAGCTTCACCGACACCACGTAAGCCGCCAGCGGCTTCCCAGCCGACCACCCGCAGATAGTCGCCCGGTGCAGACCACCACGGGTAACCGCCGCCGACCGCCACCGGTGATCGGAGCCCAAAACCGCTAGCGGTAAAATTCAAACCACCGTGGATTTTTTGAAATAGTTCAGTGCCTAGTCACATTGCTGACCACCGGGAAGCCCCCAAGGGCTCAAATTTTGCCCCTGTTTAGTGTTCAGAGTGCCTTTTATAGGCATTTTTTTCATTTTTGCATAACTTTTCGCCACGAAGTCAGATTTTTGCAAACAATATATCGTCGGAAAGCTGGTTCAATGAACTTTGCAGTGGTGCAGGTTATTTTTCCAGATTTTGCCATTTTTTGTTAGATTTT